>VDFB02169859.1:0-16294 GCA_007258455.2 Sequoia sempervirens | reverse complement strand
TTTTGTGCTAAAGGCGGCCTCTTTCCTTCTTCTATAGAATTCTAGAAATATTACATGCTAACGTGACCTAACTTGGTGTCTAAAACTTCTGAAAGTGTACTTTCAAGTATGAAAAGAAATTCGTTTCTTTGATACTCATATTTCATGATTGCAAATTTCTAAATATTCTAACTACTATTTCACTTTTGTTCTCAAAATCTTTAAAAACTAAATAAGTAATTCATATGATTTCTGTGTGTATATATTCTGCATGCATATACATATCTAGAATTTTCAAATAAGTACCCGGAAAGAATCACTTCTCTGGACTGATCACTCCATGAAAGCACACATTCTCTAAGGCAATTCTAGCATACAGTTAGTGTTCTTTGTCTAGGCTTCACATATATAACTACGAGGACAGTTGCAACTTAAAACTTTTACAGATTTTCGCATACATATTTATCAGGGTCTGCAACTACATCATCTGATAAAACCTTACAACCTCGTGCCTCTCTTTCTACCATTCAACACTAATTTTCCTTCTTAATGCTTCTATAAATCCGGCAAGTTGCATTTGTTTGAAAATGTCTAAATCTTTTCAACAGACCCATATTTGTGCATGATTCTACACTCATTGTGTTTTCTGAGATAAAACTTCCTCGAGGCATTCTATTAAAAAGTTCACAGGCTTTGTGCCTATTTGCACGCATACAAGGGATTGAAGTCTTATCAATTAGATTTTGTCTTCCATCTTTCACCCTGTGCACTCTTCACATAGACTTGACAATAATCCACTTTTTGTTATGTTTTGGTAGACACCTGCACTTAGTTTCAATGCATAAATTTAGCAGAGGCACGGAATCTTTAAAATTTCACATGCCAGTTGCATTTGTTTTGGTGTGGTTCTATCCAAATTTATGCTAGATGCCTGGCGGATAGAGATTGAGTCCCATCTCCTCCCCACTATGTCCCTATCTAGACATGTATCAGATATACATCATGGCATATGGCAAATTCACCACCAGTAATTCATCGACGGAAAATTCACCGCCAGCAATTCACCGTAGGAAAATTCACCGCCATGACAAATTTTCACCGCCTTCAATTCACTGGAAAATTAACCGCATTAATATTTTCTTTTGCAAAAGAAAATCAATGTTTTCAAAATATATATTAAAAAATATTAATGCTGTTAATTTTCCGCCACAGTGAATTGCTTGCAGTGAATTTTACTTGACAATGAATTTGTCATGGCAATGAATTTTCCCACGATGAATTGCTGAAGGTGAATTTTCCATGGGAAAATTGCTGACTGTGAATTTTCGTAAAGCCATACATCATATATATTAGAGCTGCTAGATGAGATTAACTTGCACATTGATTTGTGTTCGGCCCCTAGAGTGAGTGGTGAGTGTTTTCTCCAAAACTGATGCTTTGGCCGAAGGTGGTGGATCAATGGTTTCAACAAAACCTAGTCTCGCCCCCACTACCCCTTCTTCTGTTGTCAGCCTTTGTTTAGAGCTTCGACCATATAACTGGTCGTGGTTGATACGGGGAGAAGTATCAATAGTAGATGACACTTTCATTCTACACTCTAGCTAGGCTTGCCTTTATTAGAGAGATGGTTCGGAGCGTCATACAACCACTTATGTAAGTACTTATGACCAGGGACCTATCGTGATAGCCCACGGCACAAGGACCTGGCTTAAACATCACACACCAAGCATCACTTACCCATGGTCCCATGGGGGGGCTTGGGCTTCTATTTTCATGGATCCAGCGGTCCCATGGAGCAAACAAAATTATGCTACATGATTAATTGGAATCTCCTCCTGAAAAATAGCAGCCCCTACCTTTTAGGACTGCAAATTTCAGCGGGTGAAATTGAGGTGGGGCTAGAAATTGCCCCTACAGCTTAGGAATTTTTTCTGCCACTTGTCTATCACTTTGAATTTTAAATTCCTAAAAAAAACTTTAAAATGAGAGAATCTTTATTTGTTTATTAATTTTTATCAAATTACTCCACTTCATCCCTTGAATTTTGGAGCTCAAACTTTTAAGCTGAATTGCAAAATTGAATTCATGGGACCACCATCTTTAAAATATTCCTAAAAAATCTCAGCAGCACTGCTGAAATTTTTTAGGAAGCCCCCCTCCATGGGACCGCATCCTTTAGTGTGTGCTGTCTTATGTGGACCCTACTTCTTTTCTGCCTTTCGCTCTGGTGACTATTCCGTTGGTGTGAATCCGTTTGAATATTTATTTATATTTTTTCACCGTCAAATCTACGGGTCGGCTGGTGAATACCCTTTATTTTATTTTTCGGTTAAAACCATATTATTTTACTGTGTTTGCAGTTAATAACTATAATATTAAGCTATTTTTTAATTTGAATACTTAAACTTATTTCGTAATTATATTTAATATATTTATATTATTATGTTTATTAAATAATATTAATGTTTAATGTTTAATAATTATTGTTTTTCTATTAAATTTTAAATATATTATATTTAATAATTATAATTAATATATATTATATTATTTAAACTATCAAAAAATATATAATAATAATAATTAAATATTTTTTAAACGATATTTAATGTATTTAAATTATTATTTAATGATTATTAAATGATATTAATAATTACATATCAATATATAATATATTTAATCATATATAATATATTATTTAAATTATAAAAAATATATTTTTCTTATGATTTGAACTATACTTTAATCATTATCAAATAGTAGTTTAAATATATTAAATATAGTTTAAATGATAAATCATATTTTAACGATAATTATTAATTATATAACATATCTAACTATTACATGGGAGATAAATTGGTTAGTAAAAGGAAGAAGTTGAGTAGATCTTGTGAGTGTCACTTAATTAGTCAAAGTTTAACTTATTCCTTTCACCAATCAATTGAATAATTTAATCACATAAAAATTGTAATAAATGCTAATTATTAATATAGTTTTAATCATGTATTGCATTTAATTTTAATTACAAAATTTTAATATTAATGTTTATATATATTAATGTTATATGATATTATAAAATTAATATTAATAATAATTAATAATAATATTATTAATTATTATATTATTATTATCATCATTATATAATATTAAACATATTATATGATTATATATGTTATATTTTTAATAATTATCATTAACATATGATTTATTATTTAAACTATATTTAATATATTTAAATTACTATTTGATACTATCAAATAATAATTCAAATAATAAATCATTTAAAATAAATATATATTAAATTTTTTAAATACTATATTATGTGAATAAAAATAGTATATTATATATTGATGTATAATTATTAATATTATTTAATAATAATTTAAATATATGAAATATACTTTAAAAATAATATTTAATTATATATATTGGTAGTTTAAATAATATATTATATATTAATTATAATTAATAAATATAATATATTTAATATTTATTAAAAAGATCACTATTCTTGAAAGATAATTAATATTATTTGAATCATTAAAAAATTATAATATTAAATATATTATATATCATTATATAAATATATTATTAAAATAAAATTTTATAATATTTATCATTAGTAGTTAATATTATTTAATAAATATTGAATAATAATATAAATATATTAAATATAACTAAAAAACAAATTTAAGTAATCAAATTAAATAATTGTTTAAATATTATAACTATTAATTGTGAATGACAATAATTGATAAATAAAAATAATATTGTTATTAGGGAAATAAAAATAATTATTATTCAATAATAATTAATATTATTTGAATAATAATAAAGTATTAATATTAAATATATTATATATCATTATATATAAATATATTAATAAATAAAATTTTATAATATTTATTATTAATAATTAATATTATTTAATAAACATTGAATAATAATATAAATACATTAAATATAATTACTTAAGTATTCAAATTAAAAATAACTTAAATATTATAGACAATAAAATAATATGGTTTATCACCAAAAATAAATAAATAAATAACCACCAGCGGGCGGGAGATTTGACGCTGAAATAATATAAATAAGCATTAGGTAAAATGGATTCAACGGATTCAGACCAATGGAATTATCACCGAACCGAAACGGAGATAAGAAGTAGGGCCCACTTGCGACAGCACACACTAAGTCAATGCGGAGATAAGAAGTAGGGCCCACTTGCGACAGCACACACTAAGTCAATGCTTAGTGTGTGATGTTTAAGTCCAGCCGATCTCCACAACTCAGTCCACGTCATTTAAAAGGATATTCAAATGTTTTACATATTAATTTAATTTCATTTTTATATTATAAAAATATGTTTAAAAGGTGAACAATGACATATATCACTTAAATTGACTTGTTTTTCTTATAATTTAATTGAATAATTTATAGCTAAGTTTATGACTTCAATTAAGCTATCTTACACCAACTCAAGACGTGACGATAATTTGATCCTTTATTAACTATGACCTCTCCTTGATGATATTTCCTTTTCCCTCGGGTATCGCTGATACTACAACCACTTGACAAAGAATTAGGGTGAGACCGTTCTCGACATATATATATATATATATATACAATCTCATCATCACATTCATTTTCAAATATATAAGAAAATCATTCACATTTGCAGTTACAACATATAAATTAAAAATTATTAAAAATTATTTTCCCAATTTCACATTCTCATGAAAAGCAGTTAATCACAACTAACATAATGACCGTAATTGCATTGTCATAATCATGTTCAAGACAGAAGGGATGTAACAACTTTTACATTTAGAAGAGTTTAATTTATATGTTTCAATTTTGAAGGAGTAGAGTTACAATTTTTATTTTTGATATTGATAAAACTAAGTTTAGAAAGTGCCCAAACTCTTGAACAACAAATTAGCCATTTGGTATTTAGAAAAAGTGCAATGAGAAATGAGACAAAAAATAAATTAGAGACAAATATAACTACAATAAAGTTTTCATAAACAACAATCAAAACGTAAGAAACTACAAGATACTTTGGGGTCCAACCTAGACAATGTCATACCCAACCCTATTCAATCTCACACCCTCACTCTAATATGAGATTAGGATATATAAATTTTGGAATACCTTTCTTATATATTTGTAGAATAGTCCATGAAATGTTATCACCCAATTCCTCATAATAAGGAGAAGTGGGAGTGGATTCCTCCATAGAGGGCTCATCTATGTGCAATAGAAATACTAGTATATTGAGGTGGATTAGTCAAACATAGAATAACCACCACATGAGTAGGTTAAAGTGGATCGAAATTCAATGAAAAATAGCAAGTTTAGTGGTCGAAGTAGAAGGTGGTTTGGACTCGCTAATGGGATTTAATGGGGTGGTAGGGATAAGGCTCATTAAAGTTGTACCATTCGCATAAGATCCAACATCTTAAGAAGACTCAATACCTTGAAAGGATTCATCAATATGAGAGTCAAATGCATGAATATTCAATTGGTCTTTGTGAGCATTCTTCCACCTTTTCATCATGCCTTGCACTAGGAAAGTAAACAATAAAAAATTAGGTGGTTGATGGTAAAGCATTGTCTACATCTAAAGGGGATACCCTCATAGTTAAATGATTGAGTTCAAAGCTTATCCCCCACAATTAAAATTATGTTCCCATGAAGAGGCTTGGAGATATCAATTTCTACTAGAATACGAGAAAAAACTAGAGTGCTCCATGTAGGAAGTGGTAGAGTTCACCTTCAAGAAATTATTGATATATTTTTAATGGCCTCATAGAAAAATATTCCCAAAACTAAGGAGAAAGATTCAAAAGGTGAACCCACACAAGTCTAATATTGGGAGGTTCATAAAAGGGGGTTAAAGGAAGAAGTCCAGGGCTTGATCAAGAGATCATTCTCACTACACATCCACAATATTCTATCAAAATCCATCTCCTTTGAAGAGTCAAAAGAAACAATTAAGAAACCCCTAGCAAAAGAAAAAAGCTCAATCTTTCCTTTGATGATAAACTTCTAGGAACCCAAGACCCTTTTTTTTTTAAATCAAGAAGATAAGGCCAAGAATTGTCAAATCTACAAACCAAACCCCTACATAGATAAAATATTCATTTTCAAGTACATCCTATCCATAAATCGCGAGTAGGGAATATTTGGAACAAGGTAGGAGCAATAATTTATCCCTTTGAGAGTGAGTAGCAACCCCAACACACACAATATTTTTATAATGCCACTGATGATAAAGTTAATTGTAGTCTCCTTAATAGTATTAAGGGCACCTAAATAAACATGTTACTTCAAAAGGGAGGTTAAAGTATCCCTAGAACCACCGCCATCCCCAAAAATTACACGAGTATAGGGCAAGGCACTCAAACTAGTGGTTCACAATCACTCAACACTAGGGATGAAAGAACGGAAACCTAAGCCAATAAAGAAATCCCATGATAGAGACAAGGATTAATAGGGTTTTATGGGAGTAGTGCCAAGGCAAATAACTGCTAAGTTTCCCCAAAAATATCCCAAACAGAGGAACTACTAGCTAGCTATGGGAGACATAAGAAAGTCTTTAGTGAGATTAGTTATAACCATAATAGAGGATGACGTGAAAAAACCACAGGGAAGGAGATATTTTGTGATCTTAGTCATGGTCACAATAGAGGGTGTTGTGATAAAACCAAAGGGTGGGAGTGTGATTTTTTTTAAATAATTTGACGTAAGAGGTGGGAGTACCACCATATTAGTCACATTATTATTATTTTTAGAAGTAGCAAAAATAACTATTTATCTTTATAGTTTAGATCCCTTCCATCTAATATTCACTAGATGACTCCATATGAAGATTGGTTTTGGTCATCCATCATTTATTCAACATCTCAATATTTTTTCTCTACCTATTATGATTTAATTCCTAAGGAAAAGAGAAATGATTTGAACCATTAGAGTTACAAATATATTTTCTTGGGTTGTTTTGATTCCTCTAAGGCATATTAGTTGTATAATAAAGCCAATAAGAATTTTTGTATTGCTTTTGATGTTATATTTTATGAAATCTCCTTGTTAATATTAAATACTAATTAAATCAACTCATCACATTTTTCAAGTGTGTCCCTTGAAAAGAAAATTCTTGTGTGATTCCTCACTTTGTGGGGAATAAGTAAATTAGAACCATATTTGTGGAGACCACATTTAGAATGTCTTCCTTAGAATGTTAAGGAAAAAATCTGCTCTCGTGAAGAATTTTAAAATTTATTAAATGAAAATGTGATTCATGAAATTACACTTGAAAACAATTGGAATATGATGGAACTTTCAATTAGGAAATTGAAGCAATAATAATTGAACCTAAATCTTCAAAAAAATGGTGCAAAATAATGCAACAAACTCTTAAAGATTTGGGACTTGGTGAAATAGACAAGATAGGAACAAGTTCATACAAGGCAGTGAAACAAGATCAATATAATGAAGAATATAAGTTGGAAAATCTCAAAGAAGTTAGCTTCAAGTATATTGATGAAGTCAATATAACAATAGACTCATAACCAACTTATTTTAGAGA
Organism: Sequoia sempervirens; assembly: GCA_007258455.2. Lineage (NCBI taxonomy): Eukaryota > Viridiplantae > Streptophyta > Pinopsida > Cupressales > Cupressaceae > Sequoia > Sequoia sempervirens. The sequence continues at coordinate 8,724 of VDFB02169859.1, read as the reverse complement.
AGCTAAAAATATTAAAGTGTGGAGGAAGGATATGTAAATTGAATATGATTTTCTTTTGGAAATGGATCTTGGGAATTCATTAATCTTCCACTATGTTGAAACCTTATAGTTCAAGTGAGTCTTTTGAAACAAATAAAAAGCAAACATGGCTCACTTGACAAATATAAAGAAAGGTTTGTTGCAAAGAGATATGCTAAAAAATAAGGCATAGATTGTAAAGAAGCCTTTTCAACTATAGAAAAATGGACTATCATTCATACTTTGTTGGCCCTATCAAACAAAATGAAAGGAAAGTTCATCAAATATATATGAAAACTTCATTTTTGAATAGTGATCTTAAGGAAATATTGTATATGACGCAATTAGAAGGATACATGGTCAAAGGTCAAGAACAATAAGTGTGCAAGCTTCTAACATCATTGTATGCTTTAAAGCAATCTCTGAGAGCTTGTTATGAAATCTCACAAAGCATTTCTTAGAGATGAATTTCAAGCACTTTGAATTCAATGATGCAACTCTTTTTACCAAAAAGTTTGAAAAGATGATTGTTTAGAATTTTTATGTAGATGACATTTTCATAACTTGTAACAATCTATGATATCTTGCAAGTGTGAGAGAAGAATTGAACAAGGGTTTGTAAATGACTCTTGGGATACCTCTTTACTATTTGGGTATTGAAGTAATTCAAAACCCAAGTGTATCTTCATCACACAACAAAAATATATTCAGGAAATTGTAAATAGATTTGAAATGTCAAACTACAAACCATTCATTCAATACTCCTATAGAGAAAAGTTTGAAATGAAAACCAAACAATACTATAAAGTTTGTCAGTGCAACTAATTACAAACAATTTTTTGGAAGTTTGATTTATGTAACCATAGCAAGACAAGAGATTTCCTTTGTTATTGGAGTTCTCTTTAGAATCATATAACAACCTAGAGAAAATCATTAGGTGGTGGTAATAGGAGTTCTTTGGTATTTGAAGGTAACTCGGAACTATGAGCTCAAATTTCCCAAGACAACAAATTTCACATTATTAGGATATTTAAATTATGATTATACAAGTGACTTAGAAGATGGGAAATTTATTTAAGCTTTCCTTATGCATCTAAAATCAACAATCATATCTTGAAAATCTAAGTTGCAACCAATACCAACTCTCTTCTTAACAAAAGCAAAATACATAACTTCTAAATCAACTAAGGAAATATAATAGTATTTTTTTGAAGATATGTAAGAACAATGAGTTTCATCAACACTTCTCCTAATCAACAATACATCTACAATCAAAATGTTTAAACTAGCAATTGCACCTCAATGTGCAATAGGTATGTCGAAGAGGTGTGGAAGGTCAATTAGGGGAAAATGTGATTTATTATTTACATACATTTGTGTAGCACATGAGGTCAATTGATAGGTCATTTTTAAAATGATATTATTATTATTATTATTATTATTATTATTATTATTATATTTTTATTTTATATTAACATACATATAGTTTTTTTTTCCTAATCTATCCAAAGATCAATTAAACTATGATGTAATGCCCCGCCAAGCAAGCTCAAAGGATACAATACATCTAACATTTATGGCAAAAAAAAAAATTAAAGTTTATTGATTTTGATTTGTTAGTGAATGTAATCTGAATGTGATAAATGTTTATTGAGGTATTTATCTTCTTTGGTTATTTTAAATTATTTTTATAAGTTTGAGATGATAGTGAATTTAATGGTCCTATGAGGTTATGACTTCTGCTTGTGGTTGGTTTTAAAATGAAGGGTTTTATGTATTGTCTTGGAGTAATGTTTTGAGTTAATGTTGGGAACTGGGTTGTGATAAATGGACTTTTGTGAAGATTTGACTTTGTGATTGTTTGATTCTGAGATTGAAGTTGATTTTGAGAACAAGTTTTGTTGCCACCTTGTTGGGAAACCCTTGTTTCAGTGATTTATCAGTCTTCCAGAGAAAGGGAAAGAAGGGTGTTGCTTTATTATTGGCCATCACTTTTGGTTCTTTGTGAACTATTGCTCGTATGATCTATTTGATGTTTGGATTTAGCCTTGCACTTGAAAATAGATTCGTTATGAGTATTTTGTGTAGGATGGAGTATGCCTGCCACGGTAAATTTATCTTAGTACTTAAGTATGTTTTGCATGGGGACTTATCCTCGAGCAGTGTCTTTGGAGTTATGTTGTTCAAGTAAGGGAGTGGCTTATCAGCCTGACCCGGAAGTGGTCTCAAGGTAACTCATTGGAAGTTTATTAATCAAGTGAAAACATTAATATTTAATTAGGGGTTTTGGATAGAATCACACATTAACAAGATATAAGTGAATACCTCACTCATGGCTCAAGTGCTTGTATGGGCTTGAGATGAGTTGAGAAGGCCTGGAATGGCAAAATCATTGTCTTGTCCTTATGAAAGATAATTGATGCCGCATTGATTGCATGTAATGGTTTCGCGAAGAGGTCACCAGGTGTCTCGGCTAGCCGGGTCAGGGAAGATTCGCTGTGGTAACCCATGCAACACAAGCACGACACTCTTCCTTTAACAAACCATTTATGCTTCATTTCCTATGTTATTTTGGGCCTCCGGCTAACATGTTGGCATTTGTATGCTGGGATGCTTTATTGGTTATTCCTTTATGTTGGGCAATAATTCTGTTGATTATATCTGTTTAGATTGCCTCGTTATTATGGATCTTGTTGTGAAGTCTTGTATCCTTTGTTCGTATGATGGTTATTGTTGGGGATCCTTCTTGTCATCTCTAAGATCTGTGGGATGGGCCCTCGGGTCCACGTGGTTGGGTGGAACGTGCTATGCACCCTATCATCCCCGCCACATCACGCAGCTTAAATTGTTCCAGTTAATTTTGAGTTGGTCCGTGAGTTGAATCCAATATTGCAGCTTTGAACTCCTTCACTTCGCATGCGCGTAATAACATTCCATTTTATTGCATCTTCCCCCATTCATGCTGTGGGGAAACCACATTGTAATATTGTAACTCTTGATTAATGTACAACTATGCCTCATGTTATCCCAGGGATTACTGGCATACTACCTTCCATGTGATGTAATGAAGTTGTTGTGAAAAGTAATGTACAGTCTTGTAAACCCGAGGGATTTGTTATATGTAGTTCATGTTTAGTTTCATAGCATGTGATATATGATTATTATGATGTATGTTAGTACTTTAAAAAAAAAATTGGTGCCATAAATGTTAGATGTATTGTATCCTTTGGGGTTGCTTGGCGGGGCATTACAAATGGTATCAGAGAATAGGTTCGCACACTGGGGCACTATGAGCCCATTGTGTTGACCTAGCTGCTCGTACTCGTAAGGGTGTGTTAGTTTGTTTGTGTAGTCTGTACTTGGTTTCCTTAGTTTGTCTCTGGGTGATGTAGGTTCAATGGTGCAGAAATCCAGAGGAATGGATAGGACCCTCGGTGTAGTGCGCAATGCACCGGTATCCTTTCTACTGGAAATGCATTTTGGAACTCTTGTGTTACCCTTGAGTCGCTTTGTGGTGTCTCTGGTGTGAAGTGAATTTGAGTGTGTCTGCGGTGTATGTGTGTGTTAAATCTAAAATTATGTTTGTTTTGAAGTGATAATTATGTTTCTGTTTCTGAAAAGGCCATAAATCATGATCTTGTGACACATATATTGTGAGACTTTGCATTGAGTAATGAATAGAATGTAGTACATGATGTTTAAATGATGAAGTTTAACCAAAAATGTGTATCTTGGCAATGAATTAGCATGAATAATTGGTGCTAATGTGTTATGTTTCCATCTTAGTTTATGATTTTCAGGTAGTTGGCTTCGAATCTTGATGATGAAGGTAATTAATTGGTTATGTTTAATATGTGGATCTAGTACTATCGTTGCATCTAATTAGTAATTGTTATTGATGATTGTTTATGATGTATCACTAATTGTAGAGTGTTAGAAGGACGATGTCATATCACTCATTCATGAGAGGCATACGACACAACAATTTCCTCTACACTAGGTTGATTTGATATATATATATATATGGTGTACACAATGTTTGCTTTTATGCAGGTTGCAGGTAGTAAGCCTCGATTCCACCTGCTCTGGCAGGACTGGGCAAGCCTCATGAAACCCAATGGGAATAATGTGGGAAAAAAAAAAGAGTTGACAAGAAGGTTTCCCAACTTTTCCATCATCCTCGACGAGAATATGTACCCCCACTGTGTAACCTAGTCGGTATGGTTTTTATGTTTTGTCAATTGTTCCGCCACTCTTCCCGCTTTTGGATTGTAAGTCATGATGATAGCTAGATTATATTGTTTAACTTGTGATGTCAAGTGTCGCCAGTCGCTTTCATATTCTAAGCATTTGAATTTTGGATGACTTTTATAATTATGAATGTTACTTATGAACCATGACTTCCGTGAGTAAGCCTGGTCCTTGGGGGAGTGATGTAGTGCCCCTCCCTCGATTCACCATTTCATGATTTAGATTATTTGATTTTATGTGTATGGATTGTTTAAATTATAAACAGTTTGATAAATGAGGGTTTTTGAGTCAAGTTGAGATATAAGCCATATTTTATTCGTATGCTAGCATTATTTCTTATCACCACCTTTAAGTAATTCTCACTCGACTCGGGAATATGTATATATAATAAAATTTAATATTAAAAAAAAAAAAGAGTTATAGCATGTTGAATTTGAGTGAGAGTCTTCTCCTAAATTTTTGTTGCGGTTGCCTTGCATGGGGGGAAGGAATTTAATTTCATATCGATTATAGTTGGTTGCATATGGGGATTGAGGAATGACTTAAGTCAGTTACCAATCATAATTGTTGCACGTGAATGCGGATAAGGAAATCCTTATAGTTTATCCTGGCCCAGGAGCACGTTTTTAGGGGGCTCAATTTGTTGTAACTCAACTGCTCTCCTTGCATATCGGTACTGATAGGGGGCTGGGTTGGTTGTGACATACCTTCTCCTTGCATGTTGGTTTGGAGGCAAAGGTTCCTGGAGATAATATTTTTTTTACTTCTGTGGGCATGGACACCGATAAAACCAAAATTATCTCTGGAATGTTCACCATGGTGCATGGGGGTCTGAGAGTTTCTCCATTCTATTTCCTCTCATCCTTGCGCACACACTATTCAAAGACTTCAACTTGTAGTGTGGTAGAAGGATGCTGGAATTTGAGAGTTTTTGCAGCGCTGCGGAAACGACTTCAACTCTGACCAGCGTATAAGCCAGATAAGTATCGGTATAACGTGATTTTGGTAAAAGGCTATGTTGTTTGATATTATGAATGTTTTCATTTTACTTCATTCCAGCCATCGTGCATGTTGTCGTTTCTTCTGGGTGTCGATTCCTGAAATTGATATTGGATATGGCTTGCTTCTGTCATTTAAACTTAATCCTTTAAATTGTTTGATTTATGTTAAGCCTTTGGCACCTATGAGTTTTGTAACATCATTGCATGTTACGCATATTGCACGTCCCTTACTTATCCTGAAGATTGTTGGCAAGACATTGTTTCAGAATCCTGTGTTTACATCCACTGAACATAAATATGGCCTTCAGCTGTTAAGCTTTTGTGGTTCCCTCGGTGGACGTCTGGAACCTATATAAAATTTGAGAGAGGACTCTTAAGATTTTCCTATGTCAATTGAACTAGTCCCAGCCCAAAGTACGGCAACACAAAATCCATGGCCCCTGGCTTTCCTTGACTGATAGCCATGCATCAAAGACCAAGCGGCTTCATAATCACCTTTGTTATGATAAGTATGTGCAAGATTATAATGTGTATGATTTTTCATGAGAGGGTGGCGAGGAAAACATAAACTAGTTCAGACTGTGAAACTGCGGATGGCTCATTAAATCAGTTATAGTTTCTTTGATGGTTACCTGGTCGATCCTGCCAGTAGTCATTTGCTTGTCTCAAAGATTAAGCCATGCATGTCTAAGTATGAACTATCTTAGTTGATAGAACCACAAGGGAGTGATGCCCATTTTCTAATCCAAAGCTCCCATTTTGGCGTAGGCATTAAGGCTAGCTTATAAATATGGCGTGGAACTTCGGCTTTATACTCAGCTTCTATCGATTCCGCTGGAAAGTTTTATAGACTTTCCGGCTGCATCTTTATGTAGTTATAACATATGCCTTGTGTAGACTCCCATTTCTTGCTTGCATGGGAAATTTGAACCGAAGGTTATCTATATTTGATGTTTCTTTTACTCACTCTAGCAACTTCACCTTCACACCATCTCTACCCACCAACTGATCTTTTGATTTGAGCCTTCCAAAATATAAATGTTTATATAGTTGACTAGAATATGATGCCTGTTTATTACAGTCCAGATTTGGAACTACCATTGATGCCTCTATGGCGATCCCATATTATTAATTTGTGATGCATTGTTTAAAGTAATCATTCGATGAGTATGCGTATCATGCTCCTTGGTCCGATTTCATTACAGTCGATGTATCTTTATTGATCGATGCATATTTTATAAAGATTGGTACTCGATTCTCGTTCTTAGTAAATCATTCTCTTAAATTCTACTAAGTATTTTGACTTTTAGCCGAATACCTATCTCTTTACCTTGTGTCGGTGTCATCGTTAGTTAATGCATGTTTTGGGAGTGTGATGTGTGCTTAGAACATTTGATAAGTTGCAATCGATTTATATGCTTATAAAATGTATTACTGAATGACTTGTAGTTGGGATGCTTCATTAGTATGCTTACAATATTATTCCTCCATGTCAAAGCTGATACCTAGAACAATGAAAATTATCCTTATATAAGATTTCCCTCCATCTTGTGACCTGTAATTTTTGTGTTAGGTGTTGAAAATTTGTGGTATAGAAGGGAGGGGACATTTAAACAAGCTCCATGAATCCTTTCGCAACACTTCATAGATTTTAGCCAATCTCCTCGATTCTATTTTGGAACTCTCACAATGCAAATAACCCGGCCGCCAGCTTGCGAATTTCAGACCGAAAGGTAGTAAATTAAAATAATCGCCTCGGCTCTATTGTCACTGTCTTTGAATCGTGAGCATTTGAAATCATAGGTTTAGGTGCCAGCTGGTTTATATAATCTCTCTGAATTCATTGTCAACTTGTTACAGCCACGAACTTGAACTTAGAATGGTGTAAAAGTCTAAATAACCTCTTTAATTTCTTTGACAATCTATCATAGCTGCAGTACAAATAAAATAAGATGTTTATACGGATTTTATATAAATCGCTTCTGGGCTTGAAACTCCGGCTGGCTGCAAATGGGCAAAGCGGTGAGTTTTGAACACGGTTGGTTTTAAATAGATTTTAATATTCTGTTTGATTCCTTTGGCAAGTCACACCAGCCTGGGCTGAAACTAAAATTTTGTCTTGATTTAAATAACCTCTCATCGGGCAACTTGTCACATCTACGCCATTATGAAAATAGATTGTTGTAGAGACTTAGATGATCTCCATGAATCCTTTGTCAATGAGGGTATTTAGGCTTCCTATCCGACTCAATTCAAAACATCAAACTCTTGAATGTTTGCTTCAGTATACAAATAGCTTTGAAATATTATCTTCCCAATTGTTTTCTCTTGTGACTAGGTTCTGGGTAGATAATTGAAATCTTTCTTGTATTTAAAGAAAAATGTACGCTATTTAAATCTTAAAAAAAATAAGAAGAAGATTGATGTCTAGTTTCTAAGTAGCTTTATGATTATAAAACATGACTTAAAATAGAAGTAAATTGTTGTTATGTTTAGAAAACTTCTTTTATTTTAAACGATTTTATAATAAGCATAGTGAAATATTAGTAAGATATGGGTATATAGTCTTTGATGATTTAAAATGATTTCTTGTCAGGTGAAATGATAAATTGTAGATGATGATTCAATTGTTCTTTGAAGTTTATTGATTTTGATTTGTTGGTGAATGTAATTTGAATGTGATAAATTTTTATTGAGGTATTTATCTTCTTTGGTTATTTTAAATTCTCTTTATAAGTTTGAGATGATAGTGAATTTAATGGTCCTATGAGGTTATGACTTCTCCTTGTGGTTGGTTTTGAAATGAAGGGTTTTATGTATTGTCTTGGAGTAATGTTTTGAGTTAATGTTGGGAACTGGGTTGTGATAAATGGACTTTTGTGAAGATTTGACTTTGTGATTGTTTGATTCTGAGATTGAAGTTGATTTTTAGGACAAGTTTTGTTGCCACCTTGTTGGGAAACCCTTTTTTTTAGTGATTTATCAGTCTTCCAGAGAAAGGGAAAGAAGGGTGTTGCTTTATTATTGGCCTTCACTTTTGGTTCGTTGTGAACTATTGCTCGTATGATCTATTTGATGTTTGGGTTTAGCCTGGCACTTGAAAATAGATTTGTTATGAGGATTTTGTGTAGGATGGAGTATGCCTTGCTTAATGAAATTTATCTTGTGGCTTTATTTGTTGTGCATAGGGGCTTACCCTGATAGTGTCTTTTGAATTTTGTTGTTCATAAGGGGAGTGGCTTTCAATGGGGGCTGATACCCATAAGTGGTCTTAGGGTAACTCATTGGAAGTTTATTAATCAAGTGAAAATGATAATATTTATTTAGGGGTTATGGATAGAATCACACATTAACAAGATATAAGTGAATGCCTCACTCATGGCTCAAGTGCTTGTATGGGCTTGAGATGAGTTGAGAAGGCCTGGAATGGAAAAATCATTGTCTTTTCCTTATG
>VDFB02169858.1:0-35716 GCA_007258455.2 Sequoia sempervirens | reverse complement strand
TTGCTCTACTTCTAACTATCTCTACTCTATATCAATCTCTATGTTCTAATTACAAATTCTAACTATCTAACCCTTTACAACAAGGCGATATGCTTGATATATAGAGTTCCCCAGGAACCCGTTGGCCAGGCAAGGGCCCATGGCATTAATGGCACAACAACTCAGTAAAGAGAAACCCACGACCAGTCAAATAAGCATTAAATGCACGTTCCATCCAAGTCGGCCTGGGATCTGCAATGCAGTTCAGACCAATGGGTGGGAAGATAATAGGGAAGCACAAATCGCACCACAACATATCATTAGCTCCCTTCCCTATTATCCCCACTCCGATCTCGCTCTTTATGTACTTTCAAGAACGCCCCATCCAAGTCAGCTATTGGTGGTATGGGAAGAACCCTAAGTTGATTCACAATGGATGTAATCTCTTCTCTTGAACACTTGACCGACTTATCCCAATCTACCTTATACGTTAGGTATTTGTCAATAACTGTAAGGTAGGTGGCCACATCATCCAACTAGTGCTCAGAAAAAGACCCATCATCAAGTGGCGTGTAAACATCATGCCACCATTTCCTCAATTGTTCTAGATTCAAATATTTGGGCGCAATCTTCCTTCTTCTTGTCATTATCTCAAAGAAAACAATGCAGCCATTGTAGACGCCAGCTAGGGTGTCATCAATGTGTCTTCTCTATTTGTAAATCTTCTTCAATACTTTCTTCTTGATTTGCAATACTTCGAACCACTTCCATGGTCTGGTAGTTCTAGAAGAAGGAAGGATCCCGTTAGTCAACAACCTGTCCTGGGTGTAATCCATAATAGTTCTGGTTTTCTGCAGAAGAAGATTTGTATCTTCTTTATCCTGTGCCAACATAGCCTTCAACCACTCAGTTGTCATGATAGCGTCCTTTCTTGTTGACAACATTTTCTTAATAGCTTCATCACCCTTTACTTGCACCCCTTTCAACCAATTCGTAGTGGCAAGGGTGGAAGCCTTCATCTTTTCTAGCTTGGTTATGGTCTCCTGAGGTAGAGGATTTTCAATAGAGGAAGAAGGGTTAATGGACTGTAGTGGTTTCATTAAGTCTTCCAAGCATTTCCTGAGATTTTCATTTTCTCTCTTTAGCTCCTGCTTGGTCTTCATCTCCTTCCTTAATCTACCCACAATAACTGCACTAGATCCCTCATAATCCTCAATGTCCTGCTCGATTGATGTGGGTCCTAGATTGAAGGTCTAAATATTGTAATCCTTTCTAGCCACATCATCTCTATTTTTTCCCAGAGTAGGGCTAGCAATGTGGACAACTCTATCATGGGCTTCGTCCCTTTCAATCCTTGAGATCACCCTAGCCCTGTTCTTACCTTTATCCTTTCCAATTGTGGCTAGTAGTGCATCCCAATTCGGTGGACTATCTTCCACAATAAATTTATTTCTCTTTATCTCCTTGTCCAGCCAACCCAGAACAGTAGGCTTCAATTGCACCTCAACTTGTTTCTCCTCCTACTGATCGTTAGGTGCATCCTGACTTACATTCTATTCATCAGAAGTTTCATCTATCTTGCTTTATTCCTCTTCAACATGTTCCTCCTCTCGTTCAGGTGACGGATCTTTCATTGCCTCAACTTCCCTTGGAGGAGATTCAACTTCTTCAGTTCTAATAGGAGAATCTACATGTGCAACCATAGGGGACTACATTATCTTTTCAATTTCTGCCTCTACAGTGTAGAGGTCACCTTCATGAAACTCCTCCCTTTCAGTATCGGGATGATTCTCAACATCCTCTGACTCACTAGGTTTTCCTTTAGCTCAATGAGCAGAAGGCACATCATCATGTTGTTCCTCATGAGAAACCACTAGAGGGAGATCTACTTTAGGCACACTGTCCCTGGGAGGAGTCCTAGACCTCCTTGCATATACCTTGGCCTTCTCCTCTGAACTTTCAACATTTATCACAAGTGGGGAAACTTCCTCCCCAACCTTGGAGCTTTCCTTCTGAGGTCCTGTTTTGTCCTGATGGCTGTCTTCTCTCGAATCCTTGTCCACCACCTTGCCCTCTATAAAAGTTCTAGCCCAAGGATTGTCCTTTATCATAATTATGTCTCCTATCATTATTGTATCCTCTGTCATTATTAAACCCTCTATCATTGTTGTAACCTCTATCCTGGTTATATCCTCTGTCATTGTTGTATCATCTATCATTATTGTATCCTCAGTCTTGACGTGGTCGTTTGTCAAAGTTTTGTCCCTGTGAATTCTCTCTATTCTGATTGGACTACATATTCCTTTGAGCAGCCTGCAACTGACTATTCTGATTTCTCAAGTAGGTCACCTCTATATTTAGTTTCTTTATTTGTTCAGACAATTCATCCAGTCTTTCCTTGACAGGATTACTGTATGGGGGTTGATTTGTATTGTTCTAAGGGTATCCTACTACTGCATTGGCATTCAGTGATTGATTCAAAACTTCAGAATTCAGAAAATATTGGGGATAATTTTCTTGAGGTTGTGAATGTAGAGGCTGATTCACATTTTGTTGTGGGTAGCTAATCGCATGGGACACTTCTCTCACTAGTAGTCCTGGGTGAGGGACCAGAGGCAATTGAGGTAATGGATTCATGATTGGGGTATGGTTGGCGAGGGCTTGGTTGAGAGCTGGAACTTGTCCAGGGTGAGCAATAGGTCCTAATGAGGGTAAAGGCCCAGACAGATGCTGCCTTATATTAGTGCTAACTTTCACAACTTCTGCATATGCATCAAGTAGATTAGCAGGTGGGTTGTTACTCCATTTCATAAAGGTAGCCGTCAAACTATCAAGTCCCTCATTATAGACTTCCAAGGCCATGGGTTCATCAATGGCATAAGGAGCCTGTAGTCTAGTGTAAGCCCAATGAAACCTATTATTGAAAGATGCTATAGGTTCATTGACCTCCCTTTTGACATTTGTAAACTAAAGATAGAGCTCATTGGGACTTATGGGAATACGAAACTTCTGCAAAAATGTAGTTTCTAATTCAATCCAATGTTCAATAGACCCAGTAGGTAAATAGTTGTACCAGTAAAATGCATCCTTCCCTAATGAATAAGGAAATAATCTACAAGCCACATCCTCATGGTTTATCCCTCTGTCTTTAAGGCCAGTTTGAAAGATTCTAACATGTTCCTCAGTAGTCCTATTGGTATCATTGACATGGAATTTTGAACAAAAGTGTTTGACATTCTTAGGCATGACATTGTAAACAATAAAACTCAATGGAGATGGGTTATTAATTAGGAAAGCCATTGGTGGAGGTGGGGGTGGTAACGACTGATTTATGGCTGGCTGAGGTTGTGGACTAGGAATGTCCTCAAACTCAGATGAACTTGATGAAGATGGGGATGATGGAGGTGTGGGAGTGGATGGGATGATGATTATTCTCCCCTTCTATTTGTCCTTCTTGACCTAGTAGGGTCTGGTAATTCTAAGAATTCTTCCTCTCCTGGAGCAGATCTTGTTCTTCTTCTGAATCTCTCAAGAGAGATGGCATTCAGAAATCGATCCAGCTTGCTTATTCAGGCCCTCCTTCTAGCACCAATCCTTTTGATGGTGTTTTCTGCACAACAACAACTCAAACAAAATGTAATATCCTATCTCTCTTGAAAGGTAAATCTCTATTGGCAAGCCTCAAGCGATAACCCCGAGGTCTCTAATGTCAGGTCTTGACAATGCATAAACAACTCAGTGATAAAATGTGAGAATGTTGGTAATCACAATGGGACCTAACTACAAGCAAAATACTGAATCAATTTTATCAGATCTAACAATCTAATGATATTTTAATCCAAGATCAAACCCAATAATCAAAGAAATGAAAAAAAAAGATAAGAGTTTTGAAGATATTTCTAAATCTAATACTACTCCTAAGATTAACAATGCAAATGACAAACACTGAAATGGACCAATCCTTCAAAACTGATCTCTACTTGACCCAGAAAAATATGTAATCTTATAGAAAATAGTGTAATCTTCTGAGGTGTTAATATTTTCAAATCATGAACATTCATTCAACAACCCTATTGTAGTTGAAATGAACAAATCCTCACAATCGAACTAAGCACACTGAATATGGAGTCCAGGCTAACTTTGCAAAGCAACTAACAATCAGTTGGTTGGGAAAAGTATGGACTAAAGGATTACTGTAACATTCAAGTATCGAATCACAAAAATTATTAAATCAAATCTAATCTAAATGTTAACCTCCTCAAAGCAATTTTAAAGATGGAATAAAAAAAACCATGCAAGACAAAACAACACAAGTATGGCACCAAATCACAATATCATTACTTGTATTCAAATTATCCACTGTAGCAACAATTCTAGTTTTCTATTATAATATTTGCTTGAGCACAACTACTTGTTAACTTACTCTACTTCTAACTATCTCTGCTCTATATCAATCTCTATGTTCTAATTACAAATTCTAACTATCTAACCCTTTACAAACAAGGCGATATGCCTAATATATAGAATTCCCCAGGAACCCATCAGCCAGGCAAGGGCCCGTGGAATTAATGGCACAACAACTCGGTAAAGAGAAACCCACGACTAGTCAAATAAGCATTAAATGCATGTTCCATCCAAGTCAGCCTGGGATCTGCACTGCAATTCAGACCAATGCGCGGGAAGATAATAGGGAAGCACATATCATGCCACAACTTATCATTAGCTCCCTACCCTATTATCCCCACTCTGATCTGGATCTTTATGTACTTTCAAGAATGCCCCATCCAAGTCGGCTAATGGTGGCAGGGGCAGAACCCTAAGTTGATTCTCAATGGACGCAATCTCTTCTCTTGACCGCTTGACCAACTTATCCCAATCTACCTTATACATTAGGTATTTTTCAATAACTGTAAGGTAGATGGCCGCATCATCCAACTAGTGCTCAGAAAAAGACCCATCATCAAGTGGCGTGTAAACATCATGCCACCATTCCCTCAATTGTTCTAGATTGAAATATTTGGGCACGATCTTCCTTCTTCCTGTCATTATCTCGAAGAAAACAATGCAGCCATTGTAGACGCCAGCTAGGGTGTCATCAATGTGTCTTCTCTATTTGTAAATCTTCTTCAATACTTTCTTCTTGATTTGCAATACCTCGAACCACTCCCATGGTCTGGTAGTTCTAGAAGAAGGAAGGATCCCGTCAGTCAACAACCTGTCCCGGGTGTACTCTGTAATAGTTCTGGTTTTCTGCAGAAGAAGATCTGTATCTTCTTTATCCTGTGCAAACACAGCCTACAACCACTCAGTTGTCATGACAACGTCCTTTCCTATTGACAAGATTTTCTTAATAGCTTCATCACCCTTTACTTGCACCCCTTTCAACCAATTTGTAGTGGCAAGGGTGGAAGCCTTCATCCTTTCTAGCTCGGTTATGGTCTCCTGAGGTAGAGTATTTGCAACAGAGGAAGAAAGGTTAATGGACTGTAGTGGTTTCATTAAGTCTTCCAAGCATTTCCTGAGATTTTCATTTTCTCTCTTCAGCTCATGCTTGGTCTTCATCTCCTTCCTTAATCTACCCACAATAACTGCACTAGATCCCTCATAATCCTCAATGTCCTGCTCGATTGATGTGGGTCCTAGATTGAAGGTCTGAATATTGTAATCCTTTCCAGCCACATCATCTCTATTTTTACCTAGAGCAGGGGTAGCAATGTGGACAACTCTATCATGGGCTTTGTCCCTTTCAATCCTCGAGATCACCCTAGCCCTGTTCTTACCTTTATCCTTTCCAATTGTGGCTAGTAGTGCATCCCAATTTGGTGGACTATCTTCCACAATAACTTGCTTTCTCTTTATCTCCTTGTCCAGCCAACCCGGAACAGTAGGCTTCAATTGCACCTTAGCCTATTTCTCCTCCTACCGATCATTTGGTGCATCCTTACTTACATTCTGTTCATTAGGAGTTTCATCTATCTTGCTTTCTTCCTCTTCAACATGTTCCTCCTCTCGTTCAGGTGATGGATCTTTCACTGCCTCAACTTCCCTTGGAGGAGATTCAGCTTCTTCAATTCTAATAGGAGAATTTGCATGTGCAACCATAGGGGACTGCATTATCTTTTCAATTTCTTCCTCTGCAGTGTAGAGGTCACCTTCATGAAACTCCTCCCCTTCAGTATCAGGATGATTCTCAACATCCTCTAACTCACCAGGTTTTCCTTGAGCTCCATGAGTAGAAGGCACATCATCATGTTGTTTCTCACGAGAAACCACTGGAGGGAGATCTGCTTTAGGCACACTGTCCCTGGGAGAAGGAGTCCTAGACCTCCTTGCATATACCTTGGCCTTCTCCTCTGAACTTTCAACATTTATCACAAGTGGTGAAACTTCCTCCCCAACCTTGGAGCTTTCCTTCTCAAAAAATTTTATGATTCTTCTCCTCTTGGGCACAGGATTATCGGCCTCAAGATTTTGCCCTTCTATCCCTTTCTGCTCAAACTTCTTAGTCCTTGTCCTCTTCTTAGCCTTTGGTTTTCTCTGTTTTTCTGCTTCTTAGACCTCTATTTCCTGAACACCTTTAATCTTCACCTTGGATGGAGAATCCAACTTAACCTTGCCATTGGGATCCTATTCAGTAGATTCCTTAGAGGTGGAGTGGGGATCCAAATCTCCCATTAGAGCATAGGTGCACTGCACATCATTATTTTCCAGCTCCCAAAGCTTATGCTTTAGCCACATTCTACTGAATTTGAGAATTGGATCCATGAGTTGTTTCAATTCTGTCTTTTCCTCCTCTAGCTAGTCCACATGACCAATTGGCCTGTCCTTTATGGCATCATAGGCATGATCCTGGATCAATTTTCCATCATCCTCGAGCTGATCAGGAACCGCCTTCACATTGTATAATCAAACTGACTCAACTAGAAGTTGGGAGAATTTCTTCTTTCTGACCTCAAATTCATCACTGTAGTTGGCCCAGTAGTCCTCCAAATTCACCTTATGGCAATACTCTTTGCTGGCCTTCTTCTGAGCTTCTCCTGTAATATCAAACCTTGTTCTCCTAAAATGAAAAGATAGACCAAGGGCACTCAATTCTTCCTTTGAAGCCTGGGTGGAACTAATGGAAGGAAAAACCTCTCTAGTGCCAATCCTTAGGGGAAAATCCCCACCAAATCCTATCATGTGTTTGTCCTTCTTGATAATGGCATCAAAATCACAAATCTATCTAATTACTTCCAACAAGATAATGTGATCAATGGGATACCTTGGAAAATTGTATGGAGCTTTCTAGCAACCGTCAACCCGAATGTAGGAGAAGGTTGGGAACTTAATGAACCATGCCCCATATTTCTTGATGAGTTCCTTAGCCAGGTCTGAAATCCTGACATGCTCTTCTTCCTAAAGCATTCTGGTGATATGCATGGTGAAGGCATCATTTTCCCTCCTATAGTCTGAGCTCTCTAAATACAATTGAGGGTAATCCTCATAGATAATATCTTGTCCAAAAATTCCCTTTGTATCTAATCCCCTATAGGGATGGAATCTAGCTAGTGCATAGACCAAATATGAGGTCATTGTGAAGGTCTTTGTCTACAAAACATTGGACAACTGCTTGTGAATTACCTGGCTAATGACCCCTACCCAATGGTAGTTAATTTTCTCTTGTTCCATCCTTACAATCACATGGCACATCCAATTCTCAAATGTACCAGCACTTTTCAATCCAACCACCCTACTAAGAAACGTGATGGCATCATAATACTCCTTGAATTTTGCTCAAAACAACTGCTTTTGCAATTTAGAGTAGTGAGACTTGGGCTTCTCCAGCCAGGAATTGATAAGCTATTATGACTTCACAGTCTGGTCATCATAAAACTCCCTAGCTGCCTCAATGGTGAATCCCACCACATGAGACCTATCTGGCATGTCAAAGGTTTGGGCAATGGAGACCGGGTTGAGATTTGCAATAATTCTCCCTTGAGGACCAATTATCCTTTGTGTATCACTGTCATAGTGCCTCGCACACTCCAAGACCAGCTCATAACACTGCACCGTAGAAGGGAAACCAGCAACATGGGACAAGCCTGATTCCATCATCCTTCTAGTCACCAAAGGAGGATTTTCAGCCGCCATTCTTTCTTTAAACTCTTCATAGTCCCAGAGGCCAACATTTGTATCAGTGACTTCTGACCAGACATAAGTGATTTTACTCTCAGGGACATTGCTCTTAATGTCCAACTTTATCCTCTCTGAATCAGACAATGAAGATCCAGCTACTGCCTTGCTTGATTCATTCTGCACTCAACATGGAAATCATAGTAAAAACCAAAAGGAAGCAAGGTTAATTCATCAATACATTGTTAGAATGCATCTTACATAGCCAGAGTGCCATTAAATCTCATATGAGATGACCACAACAAAGTTCAAGTTTCAAGACCATTTGTGGAATCTGAGCTAGAGAGGAATTTTAGAAAATTCTGGACTGATCAAATTCCAACGAAATAACCATGAAACACCTACTTAATCATTAGACATGATCATTTTTCATCAATAAACCACATTGGAGATCATAAGATAGCATGAACAAATCATAAAATGCATTGAAAATCACTAACACATCATGCTATTCCATATTCCTTTACATTTCATCAACTTTCGAGAAAATCTGCCAGAGACGGATTCTTGTGAAGAATGAGCCAAGGAGGAAATTCGGGAAATCAGGGAGATGACGGATTTCAGAGAAATCCAAACTCGACTAAAATCCGCGATTAAAGGAAAAATTCTAAACCAATGGAGATATCTGGGAACGAAGGCTTCACTTTGGCCAAAAAAATTCATTCAAAAAGAAGTCACACCGAGCGAGGCATGTCTTGCTGAACGACAGTATATAAAACATATCGGTATGACCAAAGGGGAGTCAAGGTAAGGTCTCAGCAAATTTTCTTGGTCTCACCGACAAGCGATATAACATAAGAGACCTTCAGTGTGAGAAAGACACTGTCACAACGGACATATGGATTTAGGAGGGTTTTCGATGAAATGTTTTGAGTTCGGCTAGAGGTCCTAGTGACTACATAATGTTTCGCTGATGTAGAGTTCTATCGGTATAACCTTTGGCTGACAATATTTGGTCTCCCCAAAAAAGATCTGGGCTTGCTAAGAAAAGAAGGCCTCGCTATGAAGTCCTGGCAACCATTAGGGGTCTCGCTAAAAACAAAGGTCTCGGCAAGAGTAGTGAGCTCGTCGAAAGGTCTCTCTGACTAGATAGAGTCTCCCCAACTCTGAAGGGCACTCGAGGAGAGAAATATATGTTTGGCGAAAGGTCTCGCCGAAAGGGGAGGTCTCAGCGATAGAATGGAAAATCGGCAAGATGAAAGGAGCCTGCTATGAGCTCTTTGCGATGAGGGTTTGTCTTGTCGACAGAAGACTTTTGGTGCAAAAATTATAGTGTCCTTCGATCAAATACAAACCCACGAAGGGCCTCGACAAGACACAGGATGAATGATGTGACATCTACCCAACTTCGAAGGGTCATAGTGAAGGGAATCTGGAATGGATGGATTAACCCACGGGGACGAAAATTCCCACATTGTGACCCAAAGTCACAACTTAACCCAAACACCAAACTAATCATGAATTTCCAACCTTCAAATTCAAAGCAAGTCAGGGATGGGCCTCATAAGGTTTACTCCAGGTTCTAAGCCTACTTAAGAGCATACTTAAGACAAAAGACGTTGCCCTAGGCTAAAATCCCATACGTCTGCCATTAAAGCACAGGTGAGCTCACGACTACAGTAATTCAAAGGCCGACACCATGCTAGGGAAAAGGACATCATGATTCCATGTAAGTTTACTAAAATGCCAACCAGTCAACAAACTCAGAAATCACTTGAGGGATCATAAATTAATCAAGCGTTACGTAACCCTAGTCATGAAACATCCAAATATTCAGGAATTCAAGTCCTAGAAGCTCTTATAACATCAATGCGCTATCCCAAATCATCAATTCAAAGCAAGGAAACCAAACACATACCATCACAAAGCGGAAATCGATCCCAAAATCAGTAACTACGAAGAGTGGTGCTCACGAAGAATAGGGGCACGAACGCACAAGAAAACACCACCAAATCGATCAATTCAAAGCTGAATGCCCCAAAATCCCAACCAATCACACACAATAAAGAACTTCTCAACTCAACGAGGGAAAATAAGAAGCAGGATGGCATAAAAAACCTCAGATTCAAGTTAAATGCATCCCTCAGAACATGCACAAAGCCATTAATGCAGTCGATAAGACAACCAGTGAAGGAATTTGGGAATCTGACAATAGGGCGGAGTCCAGGAAAATCCAGCCCACGTGGAAATCCACAAAGATCAAAAATCCCCAAACAACAAGGGTCCAGTCGGAGTCTAAGCGGGATCGAGTAAAATCTAACCAGGGTAGAAAATTCTGAATCTGGGCAAAAGCCCGAAATTCATCCAAAACTTAAGATTTTCAATGAGTAACCTGGGGAAACACCTAGGCATTCAAGATAGACATTTTAAGCACATGCCTAGGTAAGACAAAAAGTCAAAAAGAAAGGGCCAAAACACCAAAACTGAAGCGAAAGAGGGTCCTTACTTCCAGCGGGGCGTGTGTGCAAAAACTGCATAACACCTTTCATATCCAAATCGGATAAAACCAATTCAGCTGACCTAGGAGGGGAGGACATACCAACCTGCATGTCTTGATTAGTAACAATAATTTCATCTGTGAGATCCTTAGATAGGTGATCAGTTCTTTTCCTCTTAGGGCTTGGCTCAGGTGGTGGTGATGGCGGACTGGGCTCTGGTGAAGATTTTAATTCAATGATTTTGACAGCCCCAGGTACTTTGAATTTTGGGCCTGGTCATGAAGGAAACTTCATTATTTTTTTCACTTTTCTCTCTACTTCTTCCTCATCAATGCCAGTATCCCTTTTCCTCCTACCACCTTTTTGTAGGCTGACATACTGGCCTTGTTTCAATTGGCATATCACTTTGTCCTTGCATATCTAGACTTAGCCTTAAATTTATCTTTTTGGTTGTCAAGGTGTCCATTATCTCCTTGAAATTATTCATTAAAAAATCAATTCTCTTGTGTTATGGAGTGAATTCCATCAATGGATCATACGTTGGATTCATTTCATGCATAATATCCAGTAGCTTACTATAAGCTATCCACTTTTCCTTGTTCAATTCCTGTCTATTTAAATCAAATTCATTCTTGATCAGGTCCTCAGAGAAATTGAACTCAAGTGCAAATTTTTCACCTTTTATTCTTTGTCTGAAAAGAGCAAAGAAACCTTCAGGATCATGTTGTCACCTTGGACCAAATCTCAAATGGTAATCAACAAAGAATTTGTCAAAATGTGTCCAGCCTCCCTTTGAAAATGTAAAGTCGGACACTACTATATAATCAGGCAATAATGTTCCCTTCCCCTTTCTAGTTAGGTTATCTTCATGAATACACTCCATCTGCCACATAACTTCTGCAAACCCTAGTCTTGGTGGCACATTGTATGGCAGTATGTGAGGGGTTCCTTGAAATCCATATATTCTCAAGATAGTGCTGACTGGATATGGGATAATGTCACCCTAGTTATGTAAAACCCTCAATTCTGGTTTCCTCTCCTTCAGCCTAAGAAAATCATGCACTTCCTGAGGGATCCTAGGTACATTTACCATCAATCTAGCCCTCAATCTTGCAACAAAACAATAATCAAATTTCACATAACTGGTGCTTTCCTTATTACAGAACAAATCTACAGCCCATATCTGTACTGACAATCTTTCTCCATTAACTGATTGTCTTAAGTTCATCTTCTTAGCAAAGAAATCAGCATTCCTAAACAAGACTATATGCATCAGCATGGAATACCAAAAGAATTGAGTACTAGTATCACCATTCTGTAGCTTCGACAGTCCTTCATCTATCCTCTCCACCAAAAAAGAAGCGAAGTCATATGTTACAGAGAAGTTAGGGTGTTGTATTTGCACACCTATTGATGGTGTTTTCTGCACAGCAACAACTCAGACAGAAAATGGTATTCTATCTCTCTTGAAAGATAATCTCCAACAATAAATTGTTGAAAATCACCCCAAGGTCTCTCGGGTGTCAGGTCATGACAATGCATAAACAACTCAGATAATATGTGAAATTGCTGGTAATCACAATCGGACCTTACTACAAGCAAACTGTATCCTCTCAATTTATCAGATCTGACAATATGATGGTCTTGAATCCTTAATCTAACTGAATAATAAAGAAATTGCAAAAGATAGGGATGCAAGGAAGTAACAAAATCTAAACTATTGCAGGGACAAGCAATGCAAATGACAAATATCTGGAATGGACCTATCTCAAATAACCAATTCCTATTCGACCAACAAGGCAATCTTACAAGAACAGTGCAATCTTCTGAGGAATACAGATTTTCAAATCATAGATTAACATCTACAACCAAACTTAAGCACATTTGAATATACGGTCCAGGTTGACTTCACCAGCCTACTACAATCAGATAGTTACTGGGAGTATAGACCAGAGATAGCTACAAACTTTCTCTGCCTCCTCCTCGTCCAAGGACTTGCTGATAGTCAGGGTCTTCCACCTGCGTTTACCAATTGGCTTCCTTTTTGCTGCAAGTTGAGTCCCCTTAGGACCCCTGACCTTGATCTTGAAAGGGGAGGTTTTAGCCGCTTTCCCTTTGGGGTCCTCTTCCCCGGATTCTTCAGAAGTGGACATGGGGTTGAGATTCCCCATCAAATCGAAGGTACAAGGTACCTTGGCACTCTCTAACACCCAGACCTCATGCTTGATCCAAGCAAAGGTAAATTTTAGCACTGGAGCCATTAAGTCCTCCAACTCAGTCACCTCAGGCTCATTCCAATCAATATCCACCACTGACCTATCCTTAATGGGCTCATAAACATGGTCCTGGACCAGTTTTCCATCATCATCTAGCTGATCCAGAATCAGCTTCACATTATACTGTCTAATGGCCCCTACAGGCAGCCGGGAATACCTTTTCTTCCTCGCATCAAGGTCGTCTTTGATATTGACCCAGTAATCTTCTAATTCCTCCTTATGCCTGTATTCCCGGGTAGCTCTTTTCTGTGCCTCCCCGGTGATGTCAAAATTCATTCTCTTTGAATGGAAAGAGAATCCATAGGCGGCTAATTCCTCACCTGCAGTGTGAGCCGATTGGATGGACGGGCACACTTCCCCCACGCCAAGCCCAAGAGGGAAATCACCTCCAAAACCAGTTTTATGTTTCTCCCCTTTTACCACTGCATCAAACTCACAAATTTATCTCACGACCTCTAGCAGCACAATGTGGTCAGTGGGATACCTGGGCAATCTGTAGGGAGCAACGGGGCATCCATCAATCCGGAGATAAGTGAAAGTGGGAAACTGGATGAACCAGGCCCTGTAATTCTTAATCAACCCTTTGGCCCCATCGGACAATCTGACGTGCTCCGCATTCTGAAGGGTCCGGGTAATGTGCATAGTGAAGGCATCATTGGCCCTCCTATAATCTCTGTGTCTGAGGTGCAATTCTGGGTAGACTTCATAGATAATATCCTGCCCAATGGTTCCCGCCGGAGCCAGTCCCTTGTAGGGGTAGGAGATGGCCAGTACATATATGACATAGGAGGACATGGTGAATTTCTTTCCCTCCAAAACATTCCTTAATTGTTTATCTATTTCTGCACTGATAAGTCCTGTCCAGTGGTAATTCGTTCCTTGGCCCATCTTGGTGATCACATGGACCATCCAACTTTCCAATACTCTGGCAGTTTTAAGCCCGGCCACCCTGCTCAACAATGTAATAGCATCATAGATATCCGGCCTGAACTTCACCTTGTGCAACTGCTTGGGCAATTTGGAGTGGTGAGACTTGGGCTTCTCAAGCCATGAGTTGATAAGCTGTTGAGCCTTAACTGGCTCATTCTCATAGTATGTACGAGCAGTGTCAATGTTTAAGGCACAGACCGAGGGGAGATTCGGCATGCTGAAGGCTCGGGAAATGGAGGCTGGACTGAAGTTTGCCAACACTCGTCCCTAAGTGCTAACCACCATCTGTGTGTCAAAAGCGTACTGTCTAGCACACTCCAAAATCAGCTCGTAGCACTGGACTGCTGGAGGGAACCCTGCCACATGCACCAATCCTGAGTTCATCATCCCTTGCCTCAATGCCGACTGGTCTTTCTTGGCTGTTCTCTGCTTAAACTCTTCATATCGCCATGCTCCCACATTGGTATCGGACACATCAGCCCACACAGAGGAGATCCTACTTTCTAGAACTTGACTCTTCATGTCTGATTTCAACCTCTCTGTCTCAGAAGTTGAAGATGCCCCTGCACCACCTTTGGACCTCCCAGTAGTAGCCTTGCTTGATTCGGCCATGGATCAAAGCAAGTGAAAATCCGAGCTCAGAAAGTCAACCACGCGACAAACACGTCCAAGCAATGCGATACTGGCAACAACACTCAAGCAATTCACGCGCAAACAAACCAAGATCAAACCTCAAAGCTCAATTGAAAGTTTTGAATCGCCAGAGCAGAAAACAAGGAAGCAATGAAGTTGGAATGAATCAGAAAATGCCCTAAATCCGACCTTATACTCTTCTGAGCCAAGGTACCTCAACCATTAATGTGCAAAAATACGTTTCTGACAAGTCCAGAAACCCGAGCCCCAAGCGGAATTTCGGAAAATCCCAGAATGCACGGAAACACAGACTTCGTGGAAATGCAAAAAATGGGGAAATAATGAAGACCGGGATTTTGACAGAATCCGGGAAAATCCGATAGGACCGAAAAATCCCGAAGTCAGGCAGAAACCCGGAATCGGAGAATCCTACCAGAAACGGACAAGGAACCAGATCCGGAAAAATCCGCCAGAGGTGGAAAATCCCGGATCCAGGTGAAAACCCGGACTTGGCCAAAAACTCAATTTAAATCAATTCCAACCTCAAGGCAAGGGAAAAGCCAACAAGACCAACATATCAAGACCCTAAAAATGATAAATCCAATAAAATCAAAGGTCAAAGACATCAAAAGGAGGGTCCCCACTCCAAGTAGGGCGTGTGTGCGAAAACTGCACAACAAATGGCGACTCCGCTGGGGAAATGCTCTTAAACATTTTGATGAAAAACTGGAATCAAGAACCCAGAATTGCTGGTTTCAACTCTGATACCTAGCCCCCATCCTAAGTTAAAGCAAAGAAACTTCCAGCCATGCAGATATTCCTATATCAGGGTCTAAGTGTGTGCACATGCATATATTACCTACCTTCAGTTGCAAAAGAACCAGACTTGGTATGAACAGGCTACATGAAGATTCTGACCCTAAAAGTATCCTGGATAGAGCCTCGCTGCCAGTCAAGCGTCCATAGCCCCGACGAGGTTATCGCTGTGATCCTCCTGAACATAGCTCTACTGCCAGCCAGGCGTCCATAGCCCCGGTAGAGATATTCAGATCCCCCTGATGAGTTGAATTCAAACCTCAGGATTTTTTTAAATATATATTTCGTTGCTTTTATTTTTTTTTGTTGTACTGATATTTCATTTTTTTTTTTTTACTCGACTTATTCAACCTGTGAACAGTGAAGTTCACACTCAGGGCTGAGAACCACAGTGGCACTAGAGCAGAAAAAGATTTTTCACCTGTCCAGACCTTATAAGGACTTTCTACAACTTCAGGTATGTTTAAAGATTAAAGGTATAAGACCCCCAATATATTCCTATTCAGACGGACCAGAAAACCTTCGTCTTATCTCAAGGACAAATGACATGGGCAACAGAATCCATACCATAACATTCTGGAGAAACGATCAAAGTTTGTAAGGGAAATATCAGGAACATCAGACCTGCTATGCCACCATTATCATACAGATGCACCCACAATCCCAAAGGAGATTGGACCGAAAGCAAGAGCAACGCAAAGCAAAACAAACAAACCAAAGCAAACCTACTCTAACCAAACAAAACCAGCAAAGCAAAAAGGGAAACCTACCCTAACCAAAGCAAGCAGAACAAACAAAGAAAGCAACCTAACTAACTATTTACAGGGTAAAGAGCTGAGAACAGCTCAAGACTGGAAATAATGTTTGAGATACTGCCCATTGACAGGCAGTGGTATGTCCTCTCCCGTGAGGGTCCTCAAACGGAAGGCATTATCTCCCAAAATTTTGGCAGTCTGGTAAGGACCAAGCCACAATCTATCAAATTTTTCATGGCTCCCTTTCTGATCATGTGGCTTATCCCAATACAGGACAAGGTCAAAAATCCTAAAAGCCTTAACTTTAGCTCTCCTGTCAAACCATCACTTAACTACCCCTTGATGTTTGGCAAATTTTTCCAGGGCATTGTCCCGTTTCTCTTCAAGGTGCAATAATTCAGCTAACCTGGCTTCCCTTCTATCCCCTTCATCGTAAAACTGGTTGATAAACTGTAGAGTTGGGATTTTGAGTTGGATAGGGAAAACTGGTTCCAGACCGTACACTAAATGATAGGGAGAGGTACCAATGAAGGACTTAACCCGAGTACGATCTGCCCAAAGAGCAAACCGAAGCTGAGTGTGCCAGTCCTTTGGGTTCCTCTCTAACAGTTTTCGGATGACAATCAACAGGTTCTTGTTAGAGGATTCAGCTAGACCATTCCCCTGGGGATAATAATTAGATGCAAACTTGACAACAATGCCATGATCAAAAGCCCAGTTTGAGAATTTCAAAGATGCAAAGGCAGGGTCATTATCACACACAATAGCAACATGACATCCAAACCGATTAAGAATGGTAGATTCAAGGAAATCAATTACTACCTCTGATGTACACTGCCTACAGGAAAATGCCTTAGTCCACCTTGTAAAGCAATCAGTAATGGTAAGGATATACCTGTGTCCAGCAGAAGATGGTGGGTTGATGGGGCCTATGAAATCCATACCCCATTGAGCAAAGGGTTTTACCTCAATCACAGACTGGAGCGGGAGCACTGCACACCTTTCTCGTGTCGCTGCAGTCTGACAAATGTGATAGGTCCGGACATGATGATGAACATCCTTGAATAGTGTAGGCCAGTAGTATCTTGCCCTCAAAATCTGGTTTGTAGTAGCAATGGCAGAACCATGACTAGTGCCATATTTCTTGTGAAACTCATTTATTACTCTCTCAGCCTCCTGTTGCCCAAGGCACCTCAAATAAATACCTTCGTGATTCTTCTTGTATAGGACAGCTCCTTTCAGCATGAAACCATCACTTTTCAATCTCAAGGCTCGCCTCTGTACTGCATTTAAACGACTAGGAGTTTGCTGGTTCAGCAAATAATAAACTATATCATCATACCAGCCATCTAGGGAAACCTCTTCAACGTCATAGTTACAGACAGACAATTCAGGGCCTATCTCTGCCATGGTCTGGGTGAGTCCCTGTCCTCTTACCAGCTTCATGGGCTGGATCTCAATGTCGTACTCCTATAGCATAGTCACCCATTTAGCTCTGCGCTCCCCTAACTCATTCTGCATCAGCAATAACTTAACTGCGGAATCAGGAACAATTGCGAACACCTTGTTTCTGAGGATATAATGCCTAAATTTCTTTACTGCTCGGACAAGGGCATAGGCTTGTTTTTCCACACATGGGTATTTCAGCTCAGCATCCTTCAATGGTGCACTCATGAAAGCGATGGGATGCTCATTCCCCTCATCAGACTTTTGTGTCAGCATTCCAGCACATGAGTGATCTGAGGCAAAAGAATAGATATAGAATGGTTTACTATAATCTGGACTCACCAACACTGGAGCATCAACAATGGCTCTTTTAATCTCTGCAAAGGACTCCTTCGCTTCTGTAGTCCACTCGACCTTGGCATCTTGTTTTAACATAGCATTTAATGGCTTCACAATCTCAGCAAACCCAGTGATGAATTTCCTGACAAAATTAATCTTACCAAATAAAGATTTCATCTCTTTCTTGCTGGCAGGCGGCTGAATTTTTAGGATGGCTTCCACTCTCTCTGGATCTATAGCAATGCCTTTCTCTGATATCACATGTCCTAACAACTTGCCTTCTGTGACCCCGAAAATACACTTCTTGGGATTCAAAGAGATGCCAAATTCCCTGCACTTCTGGAACACTTTACGCAGGTCTGAGATGTGATCCCCTCTGTTTTTGGAGAAAACAGTCAGATCATCCATGTAAATGATAATGCACTTTCCTATGATGTCCTTGAAAGCGATATCCATAGCTCGTTGAAACGTGGCTCCTGCATTGATAAGCCCGAATGGCATCCTCCTGTAGGCGAAGGTTCCCCACTTGGTTGTAAAAGCAGTCTTGTGTCTGTCCTCATACTGGACCATCACCTGATTATATCCTGAATAGCCATCCAAAAAGGACATCATCTGCGATCCATTAACCACTTGTAGCACTTCATCCAAAGAAGGAACTGGATAATTATCCTTTTCAGATGACCTGTTCAGATTTCTGAAGTCAACACAGAGCCTAATTTCACCGTTCTTTTTTCTTACTGGCACTAGATTTGCCACCCATGTTGAATGCCTGACAGGGAATATAATCCTGGCAGACAGCAATTTCTGAACTTCCTTCTGTATGAGGGGCTCCAGCAGTGCATTGATAGGTCTCTGCCTCTGTCTAAAAGGCTTAGCACCTGGCTTGAGAGGTATAGTGTGAGTTATGATGGATGTATCATAAGTCTTCAAGTCTTCATAACCCCAGGCCACTATGTCTGGAAAGTCGTATAGGGCTCTGATTATTCCCTGTCTTTCTTCAGGAGTACAGACCTTACCAATGAAAACATTCTTTACATCGTCTTCAGTGCCCACATTGTGAGTGTCACACTGTCCACTGATAGACTCCTTCTTAGATTCCTGTTCCTAATTTCTGATTTTGTCCATATCGAAAATTCTCTCCAGCTGTACCATTCCCCTCAGAATAGTATTGGACTTTAAATTTAGCACACCTTCTAGGTCCAATTCTGCCTCTTGAGGTTCAGTTTCGTCAATGATCTGTGAAGCAAAAATATCCATGTTCGTGATAAAGTCAAGGATATGTTTATCATCCTCAAACACCTGAAAATTAGTCACGTTGTCAGGGACTGATGGGACATGAGTTAATTCAACAGTAAACTTCTTCAATCCTGATAGGGACAGGGGCTGCAAAGTACTGGCCGCTTGAGCTAGGGAATCAGCAGTTTGATTCTTTTTCCTTGGGATCAGTTGGATATTAAAAGCGTCGAATCCCTCAATGAGGTCCCACACCCTATGTCTATAGTTGGTCATTCTCCTGTCGTGACACGCATACTGCTTTCTTACTTGTTTGACCACTAATTCTGAGTCACCAAATACTTGCAAGACCTTGACCTTTTTCTTTAGTGCCATAAGGAGTCCATGAATTAAAGCTTCATATTCAGCCACATTATTTGTATAATGAAATTGGAGCCTATGAGCTGCAAAGAAACTCTTACCTTTTGGACTGATCAGCTTGAATCCAGCTCCAGCCCCCTGCTTAGACTTAGATCCATCAAACTTGAGAGTCCAGTATTCAGTAGTGGTGGTCTTCTTCATTCGGTCTTTTGGCTTATCAGTATTAGAGGCTCCCTCAGCCACAGCAGGTTCCTGATTTTCACACTTTACTTGCAGACTCTGCTCATCTGTGCGAACCACCTGAGATGAATTCATGCCCTTTTGCACTTCTTCCACTGCTGTCTGGCACAAGCAGCACTCCAACTCCGAATGGGAAGCATTGTGAACTCTACACCAATTTGGCAAGAGTAACTCCTCAAAGCTTGTCTTCCTTCCCAAGTGAGTTTGATTCTCCACACATTGCTTAATGAAATCTTGGAAATTATCCAGTAAGCAAATCTGTCTATCCTCAGGTTCTTCTTCGTCTTCAACTGATTCTGTCTAGATCTCAACAAGTCTGGACCCTGTTTCAGCATCAAATGACATCATATGCAACATCAGTACCTCCTCTACATCTAATTCTTCATATGGGGCCGATAGCAAGTAATTTCCCATTCCAGTTTCTGATATGAGAACCTCGGTTGAAGTCTTTTGGTATTCTATTATCATAAACTTCATTCTAGGCTCCCTCTCAATCCTTATCTGATTAGGCACTCCCTTCCAGGAAAGCCACATGTGAGAATGATCAGTAGACACATACCCATTCAGGGCCTTGGTGAAATCTCTTCCTAGGATCAAACCATATGCATCAGGAATATCTGCCACCTGAATGTTAATAACCTGCTGGATTCTCGGATCAGAAGCTATCTGCATCTGGATCATGTTGAGTTCTCCTACCACACTCACCTCAGTTCTATCCAACTGAGTGACCTTCTTCTGGGAATCGGCAGGTGTAATTCCTAGAGCCCTACAAACTCCTAGAGGCATCACGTTGGTGGAAGCACCAGAATCTAACAAGCAATTGTGAAGGTTCTTACCAAAGATTCGGACTGAAATCAGAAAGGGTGGAGTTTCTGTCTTTCCTTGAAACAAGGTGGGTTGAGTATCCACCTGGGCCACTTGAGTTCTGTCCTTTTCTTTTCCTCTATCTCCAGGGGGTGGATTGGTCTTATTCTGTGTCTGACTTTGTGTGTTCACAGGCTGAAAACTGGAAGTCTGGCTGACATGCTCACCAGAAGGCTTGTCCGATGTCTTTGAATTTGCATCATAAGTACCTAAGACAGCCTTCCTAATTGCAGGAAACCTTAACAACTCAAATGCGGAAAGGTTTACCTTTAATTTCTTGAATTCCTCTGCAACATATGAAGCCATCTGCTCCTCACTCATATCAATAAAGACTTCCTTAGGTGGTTCCTCCACCTTGTCCTTGCCGGCTTGAACGATCTTTTCCTTTTGTGGTTCAGCCTGAGCTTGTCTGCCTTTCGAAAGGTACTGCTTGGAGACATGTGGAAAAGACGGATTGTTGCTAGCATTAGGATCCGGAGGGGTACTGAAGTTGTTGGGAGGAATGGAGGTGGTGAACGGTCCTCCAGGCTGTGGGCGTCTATGAGGCATATTCCTCAATCCCTGTCTCTGAAACATTTGTACTTCTTCAACATGAACTTCCTCCTGATCGAGGGGGCCATTATCATTTATTTCTTCATTGAATAGCCGAGCAACCTCATCTCCATTACAAATCTGGTCTGTTTCATCCTCATGGGAATCGGGTTCTTCTGGTACATTTTCTTGGCTGGCTGGAAAAGGAGCATGATTCAATACCAATACAGGAGAATCATAGGAGTTAGAGGGAACAATCTCTTGTGCATTCACATTGTTTTCCACCTCATACTGAAAGATAGAAGTAGCAGTTTGGAATTCCAGACATTCCAATTCTGAATGCTGGCTTGTCTTATGGAGTCTGCACCACCCAGATAAGGCTGCTTCTGCCAGGTATACTCCAGTAGGAGGCTTATCTTGACTGACTGGTTGGTTTGCAGACTGATTAACAATCTGATTAGCCGGCTGATCCAATGGGGTAGGAACTCCCCCATTATTGGGCCTTGTATTCCAAGTTCTGTTCTGTCCTTGTGGTGACCTTTTATCAAATCCTGACCCACTTCCTTGGCCTTTGTCAAAATTCTGCCTCCTCTCGTTATTGAAACCTCTGTCATTGTTATAACCCCTATCCTGGTTATATCCCCTATCATTGTAGAACCCTCTGTCATTACGCTGTCCCCTGTTGAAGTTCTGTCCTTGTGAAAACTCCCTGTTCTGATTAGATTGCATCCCCTTCTGAGCAGCTTGCAACTGACTATTCTGATTTCTCAAGTAAGTCACTTCTAGATTTAACTTCTTTATTTGTTCGGCCATTTCATCAATCCTCTCCCTATTAGGATCTTGGTAAGGGATCTGGTTCTGGTTACTCTGAGGGGGAATAGGCATTGTGGCGGACCCCAAAGACTGGTGCAACACCTCAGAATTTTGCAGATAAGCAGGGAAGCTATTCTGCTGTGGCTGATACATAGGTTGGTTCACTTGTTGTTGAGGGAAGTTTGTCATGGGAGAGATTTGGTTCATGGGATGACTAGGGTGTGGTACTATGGATAATTGGGGAACTGGGTTCATAATTGGGGTATGATTGGTGAGAGCCTGATTTACTGCCTGGATCTGGTTAGGATGTGCAATTGGTCCCAGAGAAGGCAATGGCCCAGTCAAGTGTTGCCTTAGGTCTATGCTGAGCTTGACAGCCTCTGTATAAGCATTAGTTAGTGTGTCTAGAGGATTAGGTCTCCACTTCAAGAAGGTTGCTGTCAAGCTATCCAGAGCTTCATAATAGACTCCCAGGGCCGTATCATCATCCAAAGCATATGGGTCTTGCAACCTGGTGAATGCCCGGTGGAACCTATTATTGAAACTGGCTATCGGCTCATTAACCTCTCTCTTGACTTTGATGAATTGTAGGTATAACTCGTTGGCACTAATGGGTATTCGGAATTTTTGTAAAAAGGCAGTCTCAAGGTCGTTCCAATTAAGAATTGAACTAGCAGGAAGATGGTTATACCAGTAAAAGGCCTCCTCTCCTAGTGAATAGGGAAACAGCCTGCAAGCAACATCCTCATGAACTATCCCCCTGTCCTTGAGACAGGTTTGGAAAATCCTTAGGTGCTCTTCTGCAGTCCTGTTCGGGTCATTAGCATGGAATTTTGAACAAAAGTGCTCAGGGTTTTTGGGCATAACATTGTAGGCTTGGAAGAATAGGGGCGATGGATTGTTGGCAAGGAAAGCCATTGGTAAAAGTGGGGGTGGCGGTGGTGGTTGATTATTGACAGGCTGAGGCTGTTGGACAGGAACGGCCTCAGGAATGGGTATAGCCTCCACCTCAGGATGTGAAGATGTGGATGATACTGGTGAAGGGATAGGTGATGATGATTCTCCCCTTTCTCTAGTCCTCCTTAACCTATTGGGAAATTGAAGTTCTTCTAAATCTTCCTCTCTGGCGGTGGACCTGGTATTTCTCCTATATCTCTCTGGAGAGATAGCGTTCAAGAAACGATCCAGTGTGCTCATTCAGGCCCTCCTTCTAGCGCCAATCTGTTGATGGTGTTTTCTGCACAGCAACAACTCAGACAGAAAATAGTATTCTATCTCTCTTGAAAGATAATCTCCAACAATAAATTGTTGAAAATCACCCAATGTCTCTCGGGTGTCAGGTCATGACAATGCATAAACAACTCAGATAATATGTGAAATTGCTGGTAATCACAATCGAACCTTACTACAAGCAAACTGTATCCTCTCAATTTATCAGATCTGACAATATGATGGTCTTGAATCCTTAATCTAACTGAATAATAAAGAAATTGCAAAAGATAGGGATGCAAGGAAGTAACAAAATCTAAACTATTGCAGGGACAAGCAATGCAAATGACAAATATCTGGAATGGACCTATCTCAAATAACCAATTCCTGCTCGACCCACAAGGCAATCTTACAAGAACAGTGCAATCTTCTGAGGAATACAGATTTTTAAATCATAGATTGACATCTACAACCGAACTTAAGCACATTTGAATATACGGTCCAGGTTGACTTCACCAGCCTACTACAATCAGATAGTTACTGGGAGTATAGACCAGAGATAGCTACAAACATTCCAAATAAGAAATCACATGCACTATTTATCCAACCAAACTAATTTATTTCTGGATATTAAACCCTAGATCTTCAAGCAATGTAAAAGATAGAACAAAAGAACCATGCAAGATGAGATAACACAAAGGATTTCACCAGGAAAACCACAATGCCTTCAATTGTATTAATCACCAAATGCTGCAACAATTCAACTGTTCTGAATATGGTATTTGCTTCAAGAAATTCTAAAAAAATTCTAACTATTGCTCCTGCTAATCTCTATTCTTGCTAATGTCTATAACCAATGTCTTCTAACCCTTACAATGAGGCAAGAATGCCTATTTATCAAATTCCCCCCAAAAACATGTCGGCCCAACCAAACATTTTTACAAAGATAATCAAAACCGCCAAAACAGGTCGGCCAAGGAAACAAACTAAGGCACACATTTAATGCCATCATCCAAGTCGGCCAAGGCACAGTCCCCAAGGAAGTCCGGTCCAATGCATGCCCTATAATAATAGGGAAGCACAAATCTTGAAAAGAGCATTAACTGCTACCTCCCTTATCTTTTCTCTTCGCTAGTGACCCTTGGACCTTCGAGAATATCCCCTCCAGCTCAACAATAGGTGGCAGCGGCAAAACCCTGAGTCTGCATTTAATTGAATCAATTCCCTCATTAGACCGTTCAACAGTTTTCTTCCAATCCGTCATGCTGGTCATGTACCTGTCTATTATTGCCAAGTATGTAGCTGCATCATCAAGCAAATAGGAGGTGACAGCTCCATCAGATTCCAGGGCATAAACCTCATGCCACCATTCCTTCAATTGATCTAAGCTCAGATATTTGGGAGCTATTTTCTTCCTCCCTATCATCACCTCAAAGAAAGCTATGCAATCATCATAAATTGCAGTGAGGTCAGCCTCAATTGATTTTCTCCGTTTTTGTATCTTCTTCAGGCCTCCCTGCCTGATCTGCAATGCCTCGAACCATTCCCATGGTTTATCCAATCTGGCAGAGGGAAGGATTCCATCCTTGCCCAACTGTTCTTTGCCATGCCCTAGAATAATCCTTGACTTCTGCAGCAGGAGGTCAATATCATTTTTATCTTGAGAGAGAATACTCTCTAACAGTTCATTTCCTCAGACTGCATCCCTGCCCACAGACAGGATCTCTTTGATAGCTTCATCCCCTTGTGCCTGAACACTCATCAACCAATCAGTAACAGCCTGTTCAGAAGCCTTCATCTTTTCAATTCCGGAGATTGTCTCCTTTGGTAGAAATCCCTGAGTAGTAGAGGAGGATGGATGGAGAGATTGTAGAGGCTTCATGACCTCTTCCAGACATTTCCTCAATCTTTCATTCTCTCTTTTCAGTTCTTGTTTTGACTGGGTCTCCTTCTTCAGTCTATCCACAATCACAACACTTGACCCTTCGAATTCCTCAATATCCTGCTCTAAGGAGGCCGGCCCAAGGTTAATGGTTTGGACGTTGTAATCCTGGCCTGTCACCTCATCTCTCATTTTGTCTGCAGTAAGGGTGGAAATGTGAACCACTCAGTTATGCACTTCATCTCTTTCTACCCGAGAAATCACCTTTGCAGCCTTCTTCTTCTTCCCTTTACCAATCTGAGATAACATCTCATCCCAGTCAAGAGGAGTGTCTTCTACTATCACCTGCTTCTTCTTTGTAATCTCTTTCTCTAGCCAGTCCGGGGCTACGGGGTCTGTCCGGATTCCCTCTGTTCTGGTTTCTCCCGGATCCTCTGTGGCTTTCTCCTCTTCTGCTACTGCCACGTTGACTTCCTCCTCAGTCATTGCCTTGTCATCTTCTTTTTCCGGAGGTTGTTCACCTTGGTCGGTTTCCTCAAATCCCAACTCAGGAAGTACCGGTGATGGAGTTCTAGCGGGGATGCTTTTCTCTGGCTCAGGCGATCCACGGTCTTTCTCACTCTTCGGGGAGTCCTCGTACTGTACCAAGGGAGAAGTGTGCCTTTCCTCTATTTCCACCTCAGGCTCGGCAACCTCACTGAATAATGTTCCTTCTTTGAACGGTTCTGCCTCTTCGCTGATTTCCTGCTCATCCAGATTCTCAGGTTCTAGTATGCTCTGTGGAGGAGAAACAGGCTTGTCCTATTTTTCAGCTAGCAATATTGGAGAAGAGTCTTTTGACTGAGCAACATCCTTTGGGGAAGGAGTTCTAGATCTTCTGGTGTATACTCTGGTCTTTTCGCCCCCGGGGCTTTCCACATCCACAACTGGAGGTTCATCCTCCAAAGTAGTTTGGCCTTTCTTCTTGGCAACCCTTGCAGTTCTGGCCTTCTTGGGCGGTGGAGGAACATCCTCCTCTTCAACTTTCTCTGCCTCCTCCTCGTCTAAGGACTTGCTGATAGTCAGGGTCTTCCACCTGCATTTATCAATTGGCTTCCTTTTTGCTGCAGGTTGAGTCCCCTTAGGACCCCTGACCTTGATCTTGAAAGGGGAGGTTTTAGCCGCTTTCCCTTTGGGGTCCTCTTCCCCGGATTCTTCAAAAGTGGACATGGGGTTGAGATTCCCCATCAAATCAAAGGTACAAGGTACCTTGGCACTCTCTAACACCCAAACCTCATGCTTGATCCAAGCAAAGGTAAATTTTAGCACTGGAGCCATTAAGTCCTCCAACTCAGTCACCTCAGGCTCATTCCAATCAATATCCGCCACTGACCTGTCCTTAATGGGCTCATAAACATGGTCCTGGACCAGTTTTCCATCATCATCCAGCTGATCCGGAATCAGCTTCACATTATACTGTCTAATGGCCCCTACAGGCAGCCAGGAATACCTTTTCTTCCTCGCATCAAGGTCGTCTTTGATATTGACCCAGTAATCTTCTAATTCCTCCTTATGCCTGTATTCCCGGGTAGCTCTTTTTTGTGCCTCCCCGGTGATGTCAAAATTCATTCTCTTTGAATGGAAAGAGAATCCATAGGCGGCCAATTCCTCACCTGCAGTGTGAGCTGATTGGATGGACGGGCACACTTCCCCCACGCCAATCCCAAGAGGGAAATCACCTCCAAAACCAGTTTTATGTTTCTCCCCTTTTACCACTGCATCAAACTCACAAATTTATCTCACGACCTCTAGCAGCACAATGTGGTCAGTGGGATACCTGGGCAATCTGTAGGGAGCAATGGGGCATCCATCAATCCGGAGATAAGTGAAAGTGGGAAACTGGATGAACCAGGCCCCGTAATTCTTAATCAACCCTTTGGCCCCATCGGACAATCTGACGTGCTCCGCATTCTGAAGGGTCCGGGTAATGTGCATAGTGAAGGCATCATTGGCCCTCCTATAATCTCTGTGTCCGAGGTGCAATTCCAGGTAGACTTCATAGATAATATCCTGCCCAATGGTTCCCGCCGGAGTCAGTCCCTTGTAGGGGTAGGAGATGGCCAGTACATATATGACATAGGAGGACATGGTGAATTTCTTTCCCTCCAAAACATTCCTTAATTGTTTATCTATTTCTGCACTGATAAGTCCTGCCCAGTGGTAATTCGTTCCTTGGCCCATCTTGGTGATCACATGGACCATCCAACTTTCCAATACTCCGGCAGTTTTAAGCCCGGCCACCCTGCTCAACAATGTAATAGCATCATAGATATCCGGCCTGAACTTCACCCTGTGCAACTGCTTGGGCAATTTGGAGTGGTGAGACTTGGGCTTCTCAAGCCATGAGTTGATAAGCTGTTGAGCCTTAACTGGCTCATTCTCATAGTATGTACGAGCAGTGTCAATGTTTAAGGCACAGACCGAGGGGAGATCCGGCATGCTGAAGGCTCGGGCAATGGAGGCTGGACTGAAGTTTGCCAACACTCGTCCCTCAGTGCTAACCACCATCTGTGTGTCAAAAGCGTACTGTCTAGCACACTCCAAAATCGGCTCGTAGCACTGGACTGCTGGAGGGAACCCTGCCACATGCACCAATCCTGAGTTCATCATCCCTTTCCTCAATGCCGACTAGTCTTTCTCCGCTGTTCTCTGCTTAAACTCTTCATATCGCCATGCTCCCACATTGGTATCGGACACATCAGCCCACACAGAGGAGATCCTACTTTCTGAAACTTGACTCTTCATGTCTGATTTCAACCTCTCTGTCTCAGAAGTTGAAGATGCCCCTGCACCACCTTTGGATCTCCCAGCAGTAGCCTTGCTTGATTCGGCCATGGATCAAAGCAAGCAAAAATCCGAGCTCAGAAAGTCAACCACGCGACAAACACGTCCAAGCAACGCGATACTAGCAGCAACACTCAAGCAATTCACGCGCAAACAAACCAGGATCAAACCTCAAAGCTTAATTGAAAGTTCTGAATCGCCAGAGCAGAAAACAAGGAAGCAATGAAGTTGGAATGAATCAGAAAATGCCCTAAATCCAACTTTATACTCGTCTGAGCCAAGGTACCTCAACCATTAATGCACAAAAATACGTTTCTGACAAGTCCGGAAACCCGAGCCCCAAGCGGAATTTTGGAAAATCCCAGAATGCGCGGAAACACAGACTTCGCGAAAATGCAAAAACTGGGAAAATAATGAAGACCGGGATTTTGACAGAATCCGGGAAAATCCGATAGGACCGGAAAATCCCGAAGTCAGGCAGAAACCCGGAATCGGAGAATCCTACCAGAAACGGACAAGGAACCAGATCCAGAAAAATCCGCCAGAGGTGGAAAATCCCGGATCCAGGTGAAAACCCGGACTTGACCAAAAACTCAATTTAAATCAATTCCAACCTCAAGGCAAGGGAAAAGCCAGCAAGACCAACATATCAAGACCCTAAAAATGATAAATCCAATAAAATCAAAGGTCAAAGACATCAAAAGGAGGGTCCCCACTCCAAGTGGGGCGTGTGTGCGAAAACTGCACAACAACCCCCATGAACATGTATGCAATCGACACTACTGCACTAGGGCTGAAACCCAAAATATGACATAGTAAATAGAAAGTAGCCAGGAAAGGCTTTCCAAAACAATTCAATATGAAGGGTTCCTGGTCACTAGGGCTGATGCAAAATTGTGAACCCCTTGCCTTAACCAGATGAGGTGGAAGCAATTTAACCCTAAAAAGAGATTAGAATTTTGTATACTCCTGCTTCATTTCTTCAAGATTAATAGGAACCAATTCATCACTTGGCTCACTCAAATCAAAATTTTGTTGGATAACATCTCTGTTAATTTCTAATAGAACCCCTCCATCATTATCTCTGATTACCCGTGTGATAGGGTCATCTTTTGGCCACTGCTCTAAGTAAGTCCACATCAGGGAGCACATTTGGAACAACCAACTTTCCCATGTCGTACATCCATCCATTTGAAAAAGGATGAGGAAAATTCCTCTATCCATACCATAATCTAAACATTTCTAAGCCTGTGAGTGGAACCTTAGCATCAACAATGTTGGAATTATTACACACCAACCCCTCCCCTAGGATTTTCCCTCACATCAACAGCAAACCTTTCCTTCTCTCATTTGTTGATAATGGAAATTGATCTAGGAAATCATCGTACAAGTTTATTTTCAAATACTCAATGTGGCCAGAGTGCTACTTGGTTGGTGCCATTTTAGACAAACTAGGGCCTCACTACAATATTACACTTCAAGTGGCTATGACTAAGCAGAGATAGGAAATTACAGAGTAAAAATATCACAATTCCTCACAATTTATGATTAAACAATATCCCTAACAAAATATTTTAATGAACTCAGTGACAAGCATAGCAGACCCCCCCCTTTCCCAAATTTAGCTACAGAATGACAGGGAAATAGAGAAAATTAACTCATGACTTTTTTCACACAAACTCCAATTTATGGTAGTAGCTGCTCGCAATTTCACCTTTGGCTCTAAAACTATTTTCATGAAATACTTGGATGCTTTGTGATACAAATGAGATGATTAAATTAATTTTATGTCGATCAAATTCCATTAGTGGATGTTTCATCCGCTATTAAAGCTCACTCGCGGGCTACATGAATGGCTCCAACCATAATTTTATACATATTTAAATTTGAGTCATTGATCCTTCAATTTGATCAAATCATCGATGGCCATCTTCAAAATAGGCTGACATAATCGGCAACACGACAATAAAAGGGCCTACTATGTCATACACCGTGAAGGAATTCCACGTGGCAGTTGCCCGCGATATCACAATCCTTTGATTTATCATTGCGGGATGGCGGGCACCGTTGATCTTTTTACCATAAATCTCGCTCCTTCAAAAATGGTTGCCATCCTTTCCTTTAACTGTCGAGCAACTTTTCCCTTAAAATCATAACATCTGCGTTGAAATAAAACACGTGCATCTTACAAGCGCATTAATAATCCGCCCCGTAATACATTTAAAACCGGCGAACGCTTTCTTCACTCCTTAGGCTTCATTGGATGAGACACATGGTAGGCACCCGCGACATCATGATCCCAAAATTCCTAATTTCGGGATGGCAGGCACCATCAATCTTAAAGAGATAGCTCATCAATGGTCATGCAGATTTCATCCTTTAAGAAGGGCACGTGGCACCTGCCCATGATATCGCGATCCCTGTAATCCCTGATCGCGGGATAGTGGGCGCCGTTGATCTCGTTCCTTTAACACAGTCGCCAACCATGTCGTTAACCTTTGAGCAACTTTTCTAGTGAGATTATAACCTATCCATTGATTTAGAACATGTGCATCTCGAGAACACTTTAGTAATCTACCCCTTAATACATTTAAAGTCGGCTAGTGTTTCTTTTACTCTTTAGGCTTCATCGGATGAGACACCTGGTGCCCACCCGTGATTTCACAATCAACCCAAGCACCATCGTGAGATGGCAGGAATGACTCAGATCAAATGGTAGTTGGTCAGCGATAGCTCAAATTTGATCCCCTGGATAGGACACATGGCGCCCACCCGTGATTTTGTGATCCTTCAATTCCCGATCATGGGATGGTGAGCACCATTGATATTTGCAGGAAATAGATCAACAGCAGCACTAAATCAACCCTTGCAAAATAAAACATTCATTAAAAGGAGAATTGGGCATTACTAGGTGGATGACAAATAAAAAAATTATATTTATAGAAGAAAAATAAAATAAATTTACAATTTGTTTTATAATTTCACTTTTAACTTTAAATGTATGTTCACTCATTAAGTTGTATTTTTTTTACAATCACATTTTTATTTTAGATGTTTGTTTATAAAATATAAAGATGCATTAAAAATATATTAGAAATATTTTTCTTTATATTATATAGCATTCATAACATTAAATTAACATAGAATAATTTCACAATATCACTTAACCAATCAAGAAAAATTAATTCATTACTGCAACATTATTCTCACATCAAACTAACAAATAAACATTGAAAACAAATTTATTTTTTTATATTATAACATTCATAACTTAAACCTTTTATACACAATATCAAGTTAATTATAAAAAACACATAAAATTATTTATAAGCAACTTAATTTTTTTAACAATTTAATAAAATATAATTTAATATAATTAAGAAAAATAAATAAGAATTATAGATAAATTTATGAAATATTGATTTACTTATCAAGAAAAAATCAATGATAAATTTACTTATTATAGATAAATTTACTTACCAATCTATTTTAACCATCAAGAAAAAAATAATCATTAGTGATTGCAACATTATTGGCACATCTTTTAAACCCTGGAAATAAATATTGAAAACACATTTATTTTTTATATTATAACATTCATAACTTAAACCTTTTTATACACAATGTCAAGTTAACTATAAATTATATAGAGTTTAGATTTTCTATATCTCTCATATATCAACATAGGTAAATTTGAAAATATTTTAAATTATATAATTTCAAAAAAAAATTGAATGAATTTATAGAAGATTATTTTTATTAAAGTGATAGAATATAATCCCAATACTAACATTAATTATAAGTCTAACCATAACCCCAACCCTAAAACTAACACTAATTAACTTCAAACCTAACTCTAATTTTATATCCAACCCTAAACATAACTATGATTCTAAAACTAACATTAATGAAACCCTAATTGAACCATAACCCTAACCCTAATACTAACCCTTGCCCCAATTGAACCCTAACACTACCCCCAAGCTCTATCATAGAACCTTAATCTTTACCCCCAACCCCAACCCTAATCCTAATTGAATTCTATACCTAATTTTAATTAAAGTCTAACCCTATTTGAACCTTAAACTTAATTGAACTCATGTTTAGGGTTAGGGTTCAATAAAGGTTAGGGTTGAATTATGGTTATGATTAGGGTGAAAATTCAAATAGGATTATGCTTGGAGTATAATTTAGGTTTCTATTCACTTAGGGTTAAGGTTCAATTAGTATTCAATTTGGGTTAGGGATCAATTAGGGTTATAATTCAATAAGGGTTTAATTAAGGTCAGGGTTAAGGTTAGTCTTAAATTAGGGCTAGGATTGGAGTTAGGGTTCAATTAGGTATTAAGGGTTATTGTCTATTTTAGGGTTAAGGATTCAATTAGAGTTCTCTAGGGTTTTACTGATACAATTAGGGTTAGGTTTCAGCAATACCTAGAGGTTAGGATTACAAATTCAATTAGTGTTAGAGTTAGGGTTATAATACGAGTTCAATCAGGTTAGGGTCAAGGTTTAATTAGTGTTAG
Organism: Sequoia sempervirens; assembly: GCA_007258455.2. NCBI lineage: Eukaryota > Viridiplantae > Streptophyta > Pinopsida > Cupressales > Cupressaceae > Sequoia > Sequoia sempervirens. The sequence goes on along the minus strand of VDFB02169858.1, from coordinate 3,448 downwards.
AGTTAGGGTTGCAATAATAAAATTTTCCATAATGATATGGAAAGGCATTCAATTGGATTCATATACAAATGCATAAATAAGAATTTGAAATTAAGAATTCTCTAGAACTAAAGTTATAACAATAAATACAATCCTTAGCTTAATCATTTGTTCTTTGTTAGGGTTGGGATAAGAATTTAACGAGGCCAACCGAGACTTAGGAAATAAAACCCTATGGAGGAAATAAAGTATTAAAATCAAAGTTGGGTTTTAATTTTAATCTGGTGACGTAAGCCTAAGCCATTAACTCCAGTGGTCATGTCGCTGACGGCTTAGCCAAATCCTTTCATTAAATACTAACTGTGCAATGTGTAGGTTTTCCAGATTCGAAGATATGGGAGAAGATCTCGATCGTAACCCGCCAATGCGCAAACCTAAGGTGTCACCCTGTTATTTGGCACGAGGTTAGTAAAAGGCAGATGTGTGTCCTATATAGAATGTGGGGCCCAATCTCCACTATTGAGCTCATAACCCATGGTTTTAGATCAACAACCAAGATCAAAAGCTAATGTAAATCTATGTTGTTCCCTGCTAGCTCGCAGGAGGAAGAGGAAGGTTGGTGAAGCATTAATGAATTATTCCTTGCTTGTGTAGTCACGTCGATCTCAATTTATGTGAAAATGTTGTTGTTGGCAATCATGAAGGGTGATCTTTGGATTCTCATGCAACTCTAGTTAAACTGTGACAATACATACGCCGCCAAATTGCCATGTTTGCACATGCATATTTACTAAGCATTGATGAAGGTTTCCATTACCTCGCACAATAAATACAAGAGGAATTAACTGCTAATAGTGTCATTCTTGTAGCAGTTAGAGTGCTTTGTGGGTTGAGTCTAATCAAGTTTGAGTGCTTGTCTGAGAAGAGAAAATGAGTAAGTCAGTAAGGAGGTCTATTCGTTTGAGCTCACAAAAGCTTGGTCGTGCTATTCAGAAAGGTGCTTTGGTTGGCAGCAACATCCTGGAATTGCAACCTTCTATTGCTTTGGTTGTAGTAGAAGGTTGCAATTCTAGGACATTGCTGCTCAACTGGTAGATGACAAAGGCAAGCAGTCGGTGTGCTCTGGATGCGGCCAACACTCACCCATTGACCTTACGAGCAACACTTATGATGATGTAACCGAGACCAGCTCGGACTACTATCAGTATTTAAGTCGCTTCAATCATGGTCTTCCCTTTGATGAGGAAATGATATGTGTGGGATCATCAATTGTTAAAACCCCAAGTGGATAGACTAGAACCGTATTGGGCAAGGACAAGAAAGAAGAGGGGGTTGAGGGTCTACCGTATTTGGCAACAACTAGAAGCGGGCATGTATACCAGGGTCTGAGTGTTGGTAAGGGTAGGGTGGCGGGTAAATAAGAAGTTGTTGTGGTGCCTTCGTGGCAATTTGGTTGCCTGGTTTTTTTGCATGGATAGCGACAAGGGGATTTTGATGACAATTTCCCTATTCTTTTACGCTACCCCAGTTCATGCACTATATATGTTTTGCAGATTCAACATGTGGGAAGTTTTCTAATGAAAGTCAAATGCAATGGAGATTTTGATCAAATGAAAATTTGTGGTGAAATTACATTTGAACCCGAAGCTTGTTGCTCTCTTGTCATATAAAAGGGAATTCAAGGCTCATTTGTAGGGAGAGAACTGATGAAAGCTCTAGCTAGGTTTTGAGTTGAATATATGGGTACAAAGATAGTTTTGAGTTGAATATATGGGTATAAAGATATCTATCCTCTGATGAGGAAGTGATATCTGTGGTGTCGTTGGCTGTTAAAACCCCAAGCAGACGGAATAGAATAGATAGACTGTTTTGAGTTTTAGATGAATATATGCAAATTATCTTAAATTGTATGCAGATATGACTTAAAAGCATGAATAAATGTATAATTCTAATATATTTTCTCTCCTTATGTGGATTTGAGTGAATTTTGAATGAAATGTTAACGATGTTGTCATTCTTCTTTTGAGAATTTGTTCAATTGTGTGTCTATGTTTTGAGTAGAATTCAATTTTAAAATGTTGAGGTTTCATATTTATATGTGTGAGATTGATCTAATATTCTAGAAAATGAATGTTAAAATATCATGAAAAAATGGGCATAGAATGAATGTAGAAGTAAAATTATATTTGCATATATTCATAAAATAAGATCTAATAAACAAAAAATATATGCAATTAAAAATAAAGGAAAAATAATTCAATCCAAATTTAGATAAGAGAGATAATTAGATTATATGTGATAAACTTTTAAGGCTAGGGTTAGGGCTCTGATTTAGGATTAGTGTTCAGCTTTAGGGTTAAGGATTAGAGCATGAATCTGCCAAATTAGGACCACCCACGTTCACTTCTAGGGTTTCTTCTTGGGAGAAGTTTATTGAATTTGCAGTGGTATTTTTATAAAATTAATATGTCAAGAATTAGTTGTAGATAATACTACATGTGATTTTTCATATGGTATTAAATTGTAGATTAAAATTGATAATAGATTTCCTTCCTTCTTTTGCATTGTAAGCTACCATAATATATGGCCTTAAAATCCCATTCATATTTTGAGCTTTTCTAAACTATACAACACGACATCCAAAAAATAAATTTGTTATGCATTTTTCCAAGCACAAATCCTTAGAATTCTTAATGTGTTACTTAGGTTAATTGTTTATTGCAATAAATAAATACACACTAATATATATTATGGATTTGAGGGAAAATATTAAAATATTTATATATATAGAAAAATTTAAATGCAAGAGATTCAAGTACATACCTTTGCCTTTGTTAATGTTGATGAAGATATTAAATCTTGATGAAGTGCCAAATTTGATGACATGATATAAAAACCGGAATATCTTGCTCTATGTGGCACTTGGAAATTTTGTACAGAACTATAACTAACTCCCACGCCAAATTTGTGGACTTTGGACCTATTTTGCATCAATAAATATGAGCTTTGACACATGCCTCCTAATCTAGCATACAATATGTACTTAAATGCTCAAAATAGTTGGGAGTAGTGTTGAGATTGGTGGATCTTTGGGAAGGTCCAATGTTTCACCTTTGTATCTCTCCCTATAGATAGAGGTAGAGATGAATATAGAATGAGAGGAAAAGGGATAAAAATAGATAGAGATATAGAGAGAGATAGAGGGAGAAATAAATATATAGAGAGATAGGGAGATAGAGGGGATATATATATATATAGAGAGAGAGAGAGAGATGGAAAGATAGAGATATAATGAGATATAGAGAGAGGGGAGAGAGAGAGAGAGAGACAAGCAGACAAAAATATCAAAATAGAGATGGAGAGGGAGATAGAAATAGGGGAGATAGAGAGAGAGAGAAAGAGAGAGGGAGAGATAGGATAAATGGAAGAAACACATAGATATAGAGATATATGGGAAGATGAAGGGAAT
>VDFB02169857.1:0-24463 GCA_007258455.2 Sequoia sempervirens | reverse complement strand
TAGATCCAAGAGAATGAACTGAAAGAATAACATCTACAAATGCTTGATTATAGTTTTGGTTAGGCGTAATTTTTGATCTTCTATCCTTCTGATTGATACTGAACTTCTGCTTTGCTCTGCTCTAACTTACACCACAAAATCTTTATGCACAATTGAAACAGTGCATAAAATCGCTCTAACACTCTTCTGATATTCATAATGCACATTGAGACACCACACACACACATCAAAATGATATAATAGATCATACATATATATTCGCAACTAACAATTTAATTGCAACAAGTCAGCTTTAATAAAACTTAAAAATATTAGCAACTGTCAGCTCAAATCTTAAGAATTATCCAATGTGCATCCACAACGGTCATCCACAACTTAGCTTGGACCCAAAACATAATGATAAAACACAAAAATATCCGAATAAACATTCCTTGAATATCTGCACCACATTTTATCAACTGAGTCAGTCCCAAAATACTGATAAACAAAAAAGTATCAACCGGATCTCCAAACTTACACATGACTTGGTACGAGGCACTAAGATTTTTGGATAACACAAGAAATACACTGATGCACCATACATGAGATCCACAACTCAAGATAACAACTGGAAATCTACACGTGAATCATTGAACACCAAACTATCGAATGCTCTATTCTTCCTGACTATCCTCAATCTGACTGTCAGTATAAGCAAATGATGTCATATGGATCAATTACCAACTAGGGTTGCCATTAATGGCAAAACCAAAGCATAATTTTAGTTTCTCTTGCCAACACTTGGATCCTAGGGGCTTGACTGCCTTCTTGATCTTTGTCATTCTTTGTCATCTACATCTACACACTTGGATCTCTCTTGAATGTCTACTTTAGTGAGTTTGAAGCAAGTTCATCCTCTCACTAAAGTGGGGGCTAAATGTACCATAGAAAAAAGGCAACTTGCTTGATTTGGAAATAATTGATGATAAATTGGACTTAATGAGGCCTTGATTTGGTGTTGTGAGTTTTTTTTCACATCCACACTAGGTCTTGGACCTCTTTTCCAAATTTCTATTTAATGCATGTCTTGTAAAGCAAGCTGTGAAGGACTTTCTTGTTTCTAGATTTAATGAACTTGTTTTCCTTAATTCTAAACATTATGTTCATATTTTAACTAACATCTCTTCAAAAAGCATCAATCTAGAAGGTCTTCGTAAAATAAACTGAATGATAGTCTTGTAGAAGTGTTGTAATGTGTCTTGTACCATTCACATTGGATACACCTTCTTTAGGAAATGTGGTGTAGAGACCTCTATTTTAGTGTTGAAAAAGTGTAATACTGGAAATCACGACTCTCTCATTTGAATTTTGCAAACCAAGCCCTAATTCTACTCCTTTTACATCACTCCCATCACCACTGGCACAGCCATTCCATAATGGTGATGCAGCATCCCTCTGGAGACATACCTTGGATTTCCAAATTAATAAACAAAGTCAGGCAATATAAACCCTCTTTATTTCTTATTTCCTTTCAGTATTATCTTGGGCTGGGAAAAAATGCTCCAGCTTCCTGGCTCCACCATCCATGGAGAATCAGTCCCATCCAGATGGGGCCCATTTTCCATGGGTGGTGAATGAGTCCCATTTGGCCCATTTTGACCTTTGAGTGGGAAAAACTAAAATTTAAGTTTATTATTCTTACATGTTGGCCTTAGGGATCCAATTTATGGGTAAATAAGGTGAATTTCCTATAAAATCAAGTCTCTAAACCCTAAATCATAACCATTATTCATTATTCATCCATCACTCATCCATCTCAAGTCAAGCAAGTTAGGGTTTCATCATTTCAAGTCATTAAGATAACAATTTTTAGACATTCAAGGGCTGATTCTTCATGTTTTGTTGAAGAAATTCAAGGTTAATCATCATGGTAAGGTAATAATTCCATTATTTCATGCTTCATTACATTCTTTCATCATTTTGGTTTAATTGTACCTAAAAGGGTTTTGACCAAGGCAAACCCGCATGCCCTAACATCCAACATTTCTCCTTCTCTTCTTGTGTGTTTGAAAATTTAGGCATCTTGGAGGCTTAGAAATCATTGAAGATTGCATTGCAAATTTGGTCAAGTCATCTCTTCAATAAGTAAAAATACCCACAAAAAGTCATTTTCAGGCCCAAATCTAACAGTTTCAAAACCAAACACCTGGAGAAGCAGAAAGTGCAAACCGTAAGCTCCTATTTCTACCTTTAAATATTAAAAAATTCAAAAGTGGACTCATTCACCATGAGTGGTGAATGAGTCCCACTTTTAGGCCTATTTTTGGTTTTCTGCATTTTTAGACACCCATTTGTTTGAAACAAATATTGGAACTGTTTCATAGAATTGGGACTAATTCACCCAGAATGGCGAATGAGTCCCACTAGGCCTAAAAATTAGGATCAAAAAAATTTTAGATGTCATTTCCAGTCTCCATCCATAGCTTAGGTGCGCACTTTCAATTTCATCTATTTCTATTACAGTTTTATATTCATTTCTAGGTGTTTTTGCATTGCACAATGTGTTTTCATATAAGTTGCATTTCAATAGTTTTACATTCTAAATCAATCGATTTTATCAATTAGTTGCATCTATATCATTGCATTTAGAAATAATTACATCATACATCCCTTAATTTGAGTGAACCACCTAGATTTTGGGTGTGGGATCTATCTCTTTTCATTAGGTGAAAGACCTTAATTGAACAAAAGAGACACAACATTCCATCCAACCTTAAAATCTTTGGTTCATGACTAAATTACACACTTCCAAATCAATCAAATTAATGACTACATCAACGACCAAATTGATCAATTAGATGACTAAATTAATGATCAAATCGATCACTCAAACGACTAAACCAACGAGCAAATCGATCAATCAGGTGACTAAATTAATGACCATATCGATCAACCGAATGACTAAAAATGGTTTAATCATCAATTCGGTCATGTTATAAATGACTAGAAATAAACTAATATTGGTCACACAACCATGTTCAATCGTTTATAAGTAGTTTTTAGTAGTTTTTTAGTCACATATTGTTGTTTTTGTACTAGTGAACATACTAAACTATAAAGTGCCAATCTTATAATATTGGGGGGGTAATTTTTGATACTAGTGAATGTTAGGAATTGCATGTTGTAAATATCAATTAAATGCAAATAAAGATTAAATAGAGGAATAAAAAACACAGAAATAATGACAATGAGAGACAATATTTAATGTGGTTCACCCAAACTCGGGCTAGATCCACCAACATAGAGTCCAATATTATTATCCAATAAATCAAACTGATTACAACCAGTAATCCTTGCAACTCAATACCGCTGCAAATACTACAATAAAAAATCAATGGAAACCCTAACCCTTAGCCTTTTATCAAGACTTATTTCAGTTACAAAATAGAGTTTTTTATGTTCGGCCAATAGAAAGAAATTTAACTCCCAACGCCTTTATAAAATGATATAAATCGTGAGAGGTTTCAAGGGCATTTCCCCTTGACCCTGCCTTGTATCACAACAGGAAGTGCACCAGGAGTGCTACCCTTGGACCCCGTAAGGGCCGCTTCCCCTTGATCCCAACTTGGGGGTGCTACCCCCAAACCCTCGTTAAATAATTTGGGGGGAAACTGCAATGATAAAAGTGGGGAAAATTTTAACTTCTGAGTCTGATTAGGCTGATATACCAATAGTGAAAAGGGTGGGGGTGTTTTTTCTTTTCTTGTGTTCACTTACTTCTACACTTCCTTTTGTACCTCTTCATCATGGATCAAACAATAGTTCCTATTCTAACTGCATACATCTATTTTAAGTGGAAGTCTAAAATAAAAATTCACTTAAGAAGTCTTGGTTTGCATAGAATAACAATGGGATCAAAAAACTAAAACTAAAAAGATGAAGAAAATCCTATGTGATTTAATAGATGTGATGAAGCATATGGATCATTTTGTTTATTTGTATCTCTCGATTTTCTCTAAATCATATTGAATATTCCAAATTAAATATGGAAGAAACTAGAATCTCTTTTTAGTACTCAAAATTCTATGAGGGATCATATGTTGGAAAATGAACTAATCAGTTTAATTCTAGGAAACTTCATCACAATTCATGATTTATTCACCAAATTAAAATCACTAAGGATATAACTACAACAATGTGGAATTGATAAGAAATATGAACAACTGATTTTAAGTATTCTCTCTAAGCTAAGTTTTGAATATTTGGTGTTTGTTTCTACCTGTTATGCTACTAAGAATGCATTTGGGTCCAAATTCACCATGCCATCTTTGGATTATTTTCCTACTTCTCTCACATAGGAACACGATAAGCTAATCTAGTTGGACACTCTTAAGTCTTTTAAGTCACACACCTTGGTTGTTAACTATGACATAAATAAACAAGGAAAAAGTGGTAATAAGTATAAGAAAAAAAATAATATCAAAGAGAAGAAGGATCATAAATCATCTACTCCAAAGGTATCTAATGAGAATCAAATTTTAAAAGATGAGAAGCCTAAGAAAGAGAAGGTCAAATGTGCCTATTTTAAATGACCTAGTCATGATGATTGCAAATTTTTGAAGAAACAAGTAGATATTTATTGACACATATTCTTGAAAAGAATAATCTGAGTGTTCTTAATTTCATCAAACAATGCTTAGATGAGAAGTCTCACAAGGCCAAAGAAAACAACAAGGGGAAAGGGAAGGGAAATGATCTTGTAGTAGTTGCTTGTCCACTACCCACATGGATTCTTGATTCGAGTGCTTCACACCACATGGCTTCTTCTAAGGACGAGATTGTATATTTGAAGTCATGTACTATTCCTTCTATGTTGATGGGTGATGACACTCTCGTTGAGGTGTGTAGGATAGGGTTTATTGATATGAGGTATGACACATTTTAGGATGTTCTTTGTGTGCACTCATTGTCAACTAATATCCTATCGATCTATCAAATACTTGACATAGGTACAAGTGAGTGGGTTGAGTTTACTCTTGATTCAGTGGTGATTCATGAGGTGCACAATGATTCTATATTTGCAATTGGGAGAGAATATCATCCATCTCAACTTTATTTTTTCTCTCAATTTGTTCCTAATCCACCTTCATCTATTCTACTCACTCATTTAGATGATGTGAGTAATTTGAGGCATCATCAACTTGGCCAGTTGAACTACCACTATTTGTAGTAGCTTAGTCAACATGACATGGTTATAGGATTACTTATAGTTCATTTTTTTGATGTTGTTTTTCAAGGTTGCATTCTTGAGAGGCATCATGATGAAAAAATTGACAAAGGAAAAGCTTAGAGAGCCTCACATATTTTGGAGTTGGTACATAGTGATTTGATAGGGCCATTTCCATAGCCATATTTATTAGAGACCAATATGTTTTGACATTCATTGATTACTTTTCCAAGTACACCATTATGTACTTTCTCAAAGAGAAGTATAAAATCTTTGATTCATTCTTGGAGTACAAGTATTTTGTAGAGAAACAAACACAAAAACCCATCAAATTTTTATGTACAAATAATGAGAGGAATATGTCAACCATAGGTATGTGTATTATTATGCTTTAGAAGGAATTTATTTGCAACATATAGTTCCCTATAGTACTCAATAGAATGGAGTTATAGAATGGAAGAATCAATCCTTGAAAGAGATGGAAAATTTTATGATTCACTCCAAGCATTTGGCACCACCTTTCTAGGAAGAAGCCATTAACTATGTGTGTTATATCAAGAATCATGTTCCTCACAAAGTTGTGAAGGGGTAACTCCTTTTCAAGCTTAGACTAGTTAGAAACCATCAGTTAAGTACTTTTGACTGTTTGGCTCTAGTAATTGGGCCCAAATTCTAGCAATGAAATGAAAGGCTATGGATCGGTAGAGCAAGCCTTACATATTTTTTGGGTACCCAGATGATTTCAAAGGCTACATGCTTCTTCATCCAACCACACAAGAGTTGTTCATTGAGAGGAGTAATTTTTAGTAGATTCCTATTTCTTCTCTCAAAAATTCTCCTACCACCATTATATTGGAGACCTTGCATCATAATGATAGTTATTTTGAGAATCATAATCCTTTCAATCATGAAGAGGAGTTTTTTTACTCCACTTCAAATGATTATAGTGCTAATGAAGGTGCACATGATCCACTTTTAGAGGATGATGATTATCCTCTTGAATCTCCTCCCTCTCTAGCTGTAGGTCCTCTTTGAGCTCAATGGCTAATAAAGTTAGTAGAGGATTGGGAAGTAGATCCTTCAAATCATAGGAGAACATGATCACAGTTTCAAGATGCTCCACATGTCTTCCTTGCTATAGATTTTGATCCATAGACCTTTTAGGAAGCTTTTGGTGTCCCCAAGTGAGATACACCGATGTAGGAAGAGTTTAGTTCCTTAGAGAGGAACCACATTTAGGATATTGTCCCCCATCCTAAGGTAAAGAAACTTTTTTGATGCAAGTGGTTCTATCAAAAAAAAATTTTAGTAGATGGGTTGATTGCCAAGCATAAGGCTTGCTTGGTTACCAAAGGATTCTTCCAGGTTCCTAGGATTCACTACTCTTAGACTTTTCCACTAGTTTCCAAACTAAATTCAATCTGATTTGTCCTTGCTATCATTGTAGCACATATGTAATAACCCATTCAAAATTATTACTTATTTAATGTTATTGTAAATGACACATGAATATACTCCAAATTAAACAAACATAACTAGTCGCTAAAGTCAATAATAGCTACACATCTCCATTTAATGAGTCAAAGATTCTTATATTCATTTCAAAAGTCAAATATAATATCAGGTTTGATGTAACGCCCCCGCCACGCAACCCTAGAGGAAGTTGCAATAACTACACAAATGTACTAATTTTTTTTTGTTTAAGTACAATTAACATGCAAGTACACTACCCATTGCAACAACCTCTAAGGTTACGAGACTGAGATTAATTTAAAACCCAAACAAGAAACATGAAATGATATCATAACATTTCATTACTTAACAATTTAAGAGCACATACATTCCACACATGATAAATTATATCAAAGCATAAGTGATACCACATGATTTCAAATAACATAGTTTTACAATAAGATTACAAATCTCATTCTCCGAATGAGGTAATTCCAAAAAGCATGGTTACATATTACATTCTCCACCTCTATTACAAATGAGGGGTAATAATTACAAGATTCAACTGAAATAAAAGAAACCTGAAAAGCAACTGGATTCGACGAGCTCTCCCACTGGAAATCTCGTGCACACGAACAAGAAGACGACCCAACGGATTAAGGTGCACATTCCACCCAACCAGGTGGTACCCGAAGGCCGACCCCCCCGTGCTAGGAGACAGTAACTAGGAATCCTATACAAGACCAAAAACCTCTAGACACAGGCTAATTCACACTAACACAAACACTCACTTGAACCAAACAGCTAGATTAAACCACTTCTACTCTAGGAGGAACCTATAATGAAAACTCACTCCAAACACTAGAGGAAAAAAAACACATAATCCACTCCTTCCAAAGGAGGCATGAATTACAAAACCCTCTCCTAATCTCAAGGAGGCACACACCATCCCCGTTCATGAAAACTGGGTGGAACAACAGGGTGTAAAAAAAAACCCACATCAAGAGTTGACTAACATAATAACAACCCATACCAATAAATGAACCTCTATTTGGAAGACTTCCAAAACATTTACTCTAGCTCCACACGAACATTATAACACTACAAGCATTTCAGACAGTTAAATAAGCTAATGTTCGGATTTCCTAAATCCAGTCAATCACAGTTTCCATTTCTTGCAAATAACCAATCAAATACACTAATTTCATTTCACGACATAGTTATACTTCAAAACCAATCATTTTACTCTAAGGTTCACAATTAAATTCATATTCAAAGCCTCTTAGTGATTAAAGTCATCTGACTGAGATAAATCATTCATTAACTTCTAATTTCCACAATTATAACATAATCACAACACTTAAATCAATGAAGTCATCTGATTAAAGTTTGAACCAATCATTATCTCTAAGTTCCGCAATCTTATTTTATAATTAAAACATTTTAATAAATAAACATTTAGATTAAATAATTCAGTCTTTATTTCATCTTAGCATCAAATAAATCAACTAAGTCTTATCTCTACTTGAATACAATTATATTCCAAAACAAATATACTTAATAGTAAATCAAAGTACGTTGACAACTTAAGGAGTTAAAAACCAATAATTATATTTTGTTTTCCCAATTACTTCTATTAATGAAAATCAACTTTTAAAGTAAAAACATTTGATTATTCGAAATCCACTTTTAAATTTATCATTCATCTATTAAAATTCATCGTTCTAAATAAATTCCTACATATAAAATCCACTTTTGCTTCTATTTCGTAACAAAATCATCTTAAGATAATCTATATTTTAAATCTGTCTATTTAATTTCATTGTCACGATTATCTGTAATAATCAAAACCAAATTATAAATAAATCAAACATTTGACAAATAAAGTCATCTGATTTAAATAAAACATTCGTTATCTCTAAGTTTCACTATTATATTCAAAATCAAGATATTTTAATAAATAATATTTAAATGAAATCACTTAATCCATAATGCAACATAGGATATTCAATCAACTAAAATCAATATTTCAAATAAAACATTAGATTTTCTAAACTCCACTCTTGCCTCTAATAGCACGACGATAATCATCTTAATACATTTGATTATGATATCACTTAATGTGTCTATTAAAGTAAAGTACCAGTGCAATATCAATACAATTAAATATCATAGTATATTAACCTGCTTATTTACAAATAAATATATCTAATAATTTAAAACCCCATTAATTAAAATATATCTAATAATTTATATATTTCAATTAATCATATTTAGTTTCTTATCATTTTATATATACAAATTATGTCTTTAATATACATTTAAATAATTGCTTAAAATCAATTCTTTAAAACTTTACGTCTATTTATTAAAATATCAATTTCCTTCAACTATAAAAATCACATAATCATTTTAAAATTTCTATTTACTATTTAACATTATTATTTTTTTTTTTTTGTTAAAAAGAAGGGGTAAAAATTTTATTCAATCAATAACAAAGTACAAGCCAAAGCCAAAGGCCCACCAAAGCAAGACAACCACCAAAACAACCAACACGAACACTACCTATGCCTGTCCTCCACTAATAACCTCTCTAGAGTCCCCAAGTAATCAGAGGGTAACTCATCCCTTCCACTAATATCCCAGTCGTCCACATTCTCAGAGGCCCACTTCGCCAGACAATCGGCCACTCTGTTCCACTCTCTAGGGATATGACAAAAGGAGACAGAATCCAAGGAACTGCAAAGACTCAGAATCTGCCTGACCTCAGAAGCCAATTGCCAACTAACATCCTCCAGCTTCTGGTTGTTCAGCATATCCACCACAATTTGAGAATCAGACTCACAAATGATCCTCCGCCAACCTAAAGAGTATCCACGCTCAACAGCTATCTTGATAGCAAGGGCCTCCATCAGATTATTAGAATGCTGCCCTTTGTACATAGAGAAGACAAAAACAACACCACCATCATTACCTCTACCAATACCCCCAACACCAGCATGACCAGGGTTCCCACGAGAAGAACCATCAGTGTTAATTTTTAAGACCCCCACTGGGGGAGGCGTCCACCTTCCATCGCGACTGACCCGTTGCCTGACATGGCGGGATCTTCTACCAGCAAGGCTTCCCCTGCTACTATCCCCCAAGTTCAAATTTTGCAAAATAGCCAGATCACCAGGATCAGTATTAATAGACATATCACACTTAGCTGAAATAGTCTCCTGGAGCCTGCTAAGAATCTTCTTCCACAGTTGAGAACTTCCCAACTTGGAGCCACAAAAAAATCTTCGGTTCCTCTCCAGCCAAAGGTTCCAGAGAATGAGAGTAGGCCCAATAGACCAGGCCACCTGCAGGAAAGAAGTCTTTGTAGGAGGTCTGCCCAAACTTTCCCAAAAGTCAATCAAGGAGGTAGCATGAATACAACCATGTTGCCAAGCCTCCCACCATCTATGCCACAACTCTCTAGAGTAAGGGCAAAGAAAGAACAAGTGAGAGGTACACTCCTCATTGCAAGAACAAAGAAGGCAAATAGAAGGACCCTGAAAACCTCGCTTGCGAAGATTTTCCCAAGTGAGGCACTTCCTCTGAGCAACCAACCATAAGAAAAAATTGCATTTGGGCCATGAGAAGTTGTCCCAAACCTTCTTCCACCAATGCACCTCAGCCGAACCATGTAAGTTCTTGTCAAGCATAGCGTAGCCTTGAGCAACAGTGAATTTACCTTTTGGACTAGGACTCCAAGCCAGAACATCCCTCCCATTCAGAGAGCTGCAAAGTCTGTCCTTCAAAATTCTAGCAAGAACATCACGATCCTCATCAGAACCACCCAAGGGCCACTCCTGAGGATCCTTCTAGCAAGCCACCATCACCTGACCAGTACGCTTGACAGTTTTAAAATGCTCCACCTTAATCCAACCGGCATCAGAGAAAATATGGCAAAGAGGCTGAAGTTGAGGAAAACTAGAAAGAATGGGCGGGAGGCCATCCCAAGAGTCCTGCCAAAAAAGAGCATCAGAGCCTCTATTACAGATCCAGAAGAGCCCCTCCTTAATCAGCTGAGCACCCTTCTTAAGAGTATCCCAAATACAAGAACCCTTGCCCATCAAATGAAGACGTGGCACATCAAGGCAATCAACACCGGGGATATACTTGTGGGCCAGAATCTTAGCCCAATCCTGATCCTGATTGTTGCACCACCTCCAGTATAGCTTGGCCGCCAAGGCAGTGACAGCAAGAGCCATAGACCTAAGACCAAGGCCCCCAGCATGCTTCGGCCTGCAAACAGACTCCCACTTGACTAAGCTCCATTTCGAGGAAAGAAGGTTGCCAGACCAGAGAAATTGCCGAGACAGAGCATCGAATTCCCGCACAAAGGCTGATGGGGGAGCCTGCACACAACACCTATAGATGGGGAGAGACTGCACCACAGTCTTTAGAAGAACCATTCTCCCAGCAGAAGATAGCCACCTGTGAGTCCAATGACTAACCTTACTCCGAAATTTATCCAAAATTCCCTGCCAGTAATCTCTACGTTGGGCTCCCAAAGCCAAAGGGATCCCAAGGTACATCAAGGGGAGAGAACCAATCTGAAATCTTAAGATCCTAGCAATCCTGCTTTGAATACGCTGAGGAGTATTAAAGAAATAAATGGAAGACTTGTCATCATTAATACACTGACCTGAAGCCTTCAAATAGATGTCAAGAGCTCTCCTGAAGTTCATAGCCTCACTAATTCTAGCCAGGCCCATCAGCCCCGTATCATCCACAAACTGAAGATGAGAGTAGGAAGGAAGAGAGTTGCTCCAGCTCCAACCACGGATAAGACCCTGACTCACCTGAGATTTAATAAATCTTCCAAGACCCTCTGCCATGATAATGAATAAGTAAGGAGATAAAGGATCCCCCTGCCGGAGACCCCGAGAAGCCCTAAACAGATCTGAAGGCTCCCCATTAATGAGAACCGAGAAAGAGGCAGAGGTAACACAACTAAGGACCCAATTCACCCACTCCTCCGCAAAGCCAAAAGCCAGGAGAGTTTTTTGTAAGAATTCCCAACTCACCCGGTCATAAGCTTTAGACATGTCGAGTTTAATAAACATAGCCTTCTCCTTAGAGTTAGCCATAGAATGAATAGCTTCCATGGCTATCACGACGCCATCCAAAATTTGTCTCCCTTCAACAAAACCGCCCTGCTCAGCAGAGATCAGAGAACCGAGGAGTGGTTTGAGTCGCTCAGCAATCAACTTGGTGATGATCTTGTAAACCACATTACATAACGCAATGGGCCTGAATTGCGCCAGTCGATTAGCTCCTTCCATCTTGGGTATGAGAGTCAAGAAGGTAGAATTCATGGACTTGAGCATCTGCTTGTTCCTATGTGATTCCTGAATCACCTCAAGGAGGTCAAACTTTATAATTTCCCAAAACTCCTGAAAGAACTCAATCGGAAACCCATCCGGACCAGGAGCCTTGCCTTTTTTCATATTAAACACCACTTTCTCCAATTCAGGTAACAAGATAGGACTTAAGAGAACCCCATTCATCTCAGCAGAGACCAGTTGGGGAATACAATCCAAAATGGCCCCCTCCTCAGCCCTAGCAGCAAAATCCTCCCTAGAAAAAAGATTAGAAAAATAATTGACAGCTTCCCTGGAAATCTCAGCGCTGGAGGAAAGTTGAGCCCCATCTTGAGAAACTAGAGAGGAGATAGAGTTCCCCTGCCTCCGAGCCTTAACCGAATTATGGAAGAAAGCGGTGTTCCTATCTCCCTCCTGAAGCCAATCAATGCGAGATTTCTGCTTCCAGAAGATCTCCTCCCGAAGCTCCCACTCTTCTAATCCCTTTAGAGCCAAGGACTCAGCAATACTAAGGTCTGAGGTCAACCCCTGGTCACGAATCTGACGAGTGATGGAATCCAACTTGGACTGGGCAACCAACCTCTGAGCTTGTAGGTTCCCAAAACACTGATTATTCCATCTCTTAAGCCTGAACTTCACATGTTGAAGCCTCTTAGTGAAAATAAACATGGCCGTCCCATGGGTAGGCCTCCCCTCCTGCCACCAATCCAACATAAGATCATGCAAAGATTGATCTCTTAGCCACATCAACTGAAATTTGAAAGAGGGATTTTTGGTGATTCCATAAACGGTGACAGAGAGCTTGATGGGCCAGTGATCAGAGCCCCTCCAATCAAGAATTTCTGAACTGGTGATCAACCTACTGTTCATCCAATAGCACGAAACTAGAAATCTATCAAGCCTTTCTGAGATGGCCTCAATACCACATCTC
The DNA here is from genome assembly GCA_007258455.2 of Sequoia sempervirens. Lineage (NCBI taxonomy): Eukaryota > Viridiplantae > Streptophyta > Pinopsida > Cupressales > Cupressaceae > Sequoia > Sequoia sempervirens. Next base: position 11,517 of record VDFB02169857.1, on the reverse strand, counting down.
CTATTATTCCATGTAAAGACGCCATTGGTTGGCTTCACATCAATGAGATTCAAGGAGCTAATCATATCCCTGAGAAGACCTGCAGAAGGGTCCAGCCTGGCTAACCCCCCTTGTTTTTCGTCCAAGCTAGTAACAGCATTAAAATCACCAGCCACAATCCATGGGAGAAAGGGGTCTAGGGCTCGAATGAAACTGATGTGAGCCCAGAGATTTGACTTACCAGAGAAATCAGTAGGAGCATAAATATTAGAAAAAAGACACCTCTCTCCAGTCTCCAAGCTAGAGGCAACCAGAGAGATAGAAGACCGACTAGAACTCCACCATATGGGGAAAACTTTCCTCGGGTTCCAGAAGCAAGCCACCCCCCCTGAACTGTTCAAAGCACCCACCCCCTGCCAATTACCTTGGGGCCAGATGCGCGGAGCACACTTATCCAAACCGTCCACTGTAAGCTTAGTTTCTTGAATAAAGACCACATCAGGAGACTGAGATTCAATTAATCTACGAACAGCCTTTTGTCTAGGGATGCTGTTCAACCCCCTTACATTCCATGATAAAACAATCATTTATGGGGGTGGGAGAAGTGGGAATCAATGGGTTTCACAGACCCAGACTCAACCAAAGAATCACCCATAATTTTGACCTTCTCTTGATCAGTCTTCCTACCACTCCTTGACGGTTTATCAAGTAGCCCCTTTTTAAAGGATTTCTGTTGTAACCCTAAACCAGGAGAAGCTTTGTTACCCTTCACAAAATCTGAGGCCCCCTTAAGAGCAGGAGGATTAGGAGACACCACCACAGAATCCTTCGTAGCCTGTGTCCCCTGAAGGTCCCTGATATCCTGACCCTGGGTAGGCACATCCTTCGCCAAACGAACAACCTGATGGTCCTCCGGAGATAAAATCTGCTCCTCTTTCTCAGCAACTTCCTCCTGAATCTCATGCAAACCCTTAGCCCCAGAAGAGAGCTCAACTGGAATACCTTCCTCTTGAACCAGGTCCTCAAGCACATCAAACCTGTTAAAAGTGCCATCATTTTGTCTATCCATCCAGGTTCTCTTTTTTCCTTTACCTTTGTTACGGGACTTAACCTGAGTAAACCCCTCATTATCCACAGGTTCATTGGACAGAGGAGCCTTCCCCTTGACCCCCGAAGGAGGTCCAGAGGATGCCAAGGGGGAGGGTTTAAATCTAGGGCATTTGCGATGTAAATGACCGTATTCATGACAAATTCTGCATCTAAAGGGAAGGGTCTCGTAATCTAGTTGTTGGATCCAAGACGATGATCCCAAGCGAATTTCCATAGAATCTGGTAATGGGTTATTTAAATCAACTTCTACACAAATACGAGCAAAGGAAATTACCTTACGGTCTTGAGTTTGTGTAGTTGATCCCACCGGTTTTCCAAGAAGCAATGAAATTGAGTGAAGAATATCTTCCCTCCAGAATTCCAAAGGAAGCCTCGGCAATCGGATCCACACAGGAACCCGCGAGGGGATCTCTTCGGCAGAGTTGAAGCCCATGTGCCAAGGCTTAATGAAGAGCCCCACCTGGTTAAAGAAATAGGGGCCCCCTTCAAAAGCCCTATTCCTGTCCGACATGCTTGAAAAGATAACTAGAAAGTAATTATTAGCAGCCAAAATAATCTCCATATCACCTTCTGGGTTCCAAACTCGATGCGCCCAGGAATCCAAGACAGGTAAAGACAGACGAAGACCCAAAAATTTGCAAATGAGGGCATGATTACACCAATATTCAACATCCTCTACAACTTGTTCAGGTTGAATGACCAAAACTGGTCGATCCTCGGATCTCTCCAAACATCCGTTTATTTTTTTAACTCGAAATACCCCTTTAGAAGAGGAGACCCCATCTCCAGACTGGGGTTTACCCAGCGGATCCTTACCGCTGGCATGCATCGAAGAAGATGGCCCTACCATCTCCAAATCACCAGAAGAAACCTCAGATATAACAGCACCCTGATTCTCCATGGATCGCAAAGCACCACCCCGCCAAGAAGGAGAGAGATGGGGGCCGAGACCCACAGTCTCAAACCGCAGACCACACCCGCTAGGGACAGTCGTTAACAGCAAGAAACGCAGCCGGAAAACTGCCTATAAGCAAGATAAAGGCCGAGCTCCCCACTCAACCTGCGCACCCCTGAAGAAAATCAAAAACCCCACCCCCCGAGATCACACCACCAGCTCGGCCGCCGCGCACAACCAGATCACAGAAAAGAGGAGCTAGGGCACGCGGGCCCTAGCTCTCACCCAAACGCCTCGCAGAGCCATTCTCCATTTAACATTATTTTAATATGTCAAATAAAATATTATTTTATTTGCATAAAAAATAATTATTTAAATATAAATTTAAACTCCCGTTTAAAATTTCATATAACAAATTATTCTTTAAATGTATATAATTATCTACATATAATTTAAAATTAATAAGTATAATATATATATATTATAATAAATATATAATATATACATAATTAAAATTAATATATATATTATATATATATTATAATAAATATATATTATAAAACGAAATTAAACAAACACTAAAATTTTTAATAAATTTAATTTTTTTATTAAACAAAGAAAATGCCAAAGTCCTTTGCTGCATCGCAGCCCCCAACAGGGACGCCCCCTATGGTGGCTGCTACGCAGCGTCACATAGGGGTGCAGCCCTTTTTGGTGGCTGCTTTGTAGCCCCTCCCCAGCCATGGGGAGCGCTGCACAACCAGCGCCCCCATGGATGGGGGGTGGCTGTGGGCAACCCCCACACCAACAAAATAAATTTAATTTTTACAATTTCATTTAAAAATGAAAAAAAAAATGAAATTATGAGATTGTCTTTGTTAGCCTACTTGTGTGAGGAGCGTTATGGGGCCTCGAACACCTGTAGAGGGATCCTCATGGTTGCCTTGACCATATTGGTCCAGTAGCATATGGGTAGATCCTAGCCATGTATACCTCTGGCTTCAGCGAGTTCCTGTGTGTGTCTTCTCCATGAGGTATCGCAAGGTGGGGTGTGATCTACGCGTGCCTATTTCTGTGGACCCTCAGACACACAACCACATGGCATATGACCAGTACGTGCCTTCTCTGACTGGCGTATGACCAAGCAGAGTGATGACATTTTGTTAGTCGTGGATACACTCTAGGCCATGTGGTTGGCGTGCTCACTCTGCACCACATGAGGGCTATTATCATTCTAGCCTGATGTTGTTTCCTCTTTCCTTGTTTGGTGGCTATTAATTAGTCACATAGTGTTGTGCAGTGCAATTTTAAAGATTGTGAACTTTCCTTATGGTTATTGATGATTTTTCAGTTGATTGTGAAGGCTGACACTTTCTTATATTTGATTGTGAAGGTTTAGCCACAACTTGTGATCTTATTTTCTTATAACCCTAGGGGTTATACATTTGGATTAGTGTTGAAATTATGCACATTTATTGCCTTATTGTTGAAATTGAACTTTAATTTTCTCTTCTTTATGAACTTGGTGGCTAAGCTAGTTATCATTGTTGTTTTCAATGTCGGCTATGTGTTGTATTGTGATTCCTCTCCAAGGACATATGAGGCGGACTTGGTGAGTGTGTACAAGGAAGTAGACGTAGAAAACGTTGAGGATGGGGGTATGTGAGGCTGTTATGCAGCTAGGACCCACTACTCACCTTTGTGTGGTGACTATCTCTTGGAGGCTAATCACCTTATACAACAAGAGATAGGTCAGGGTGGTCTTATTTGGATGGTCTCACCTTACGTGTGGCCTAACACCATCAAGCCATTGTTGTGATGTATGGATATTGTGTTGAACTTTGGTTCTTGGCTCATGGATCCTTCTATCATGGATGGTATGTTGTTTTTCGGTGTCTAGATGGACCCTTGTGTAGCCTTGTGATGATTCTCGGTGATGTGTAATGGTGCACATGGGTATTATGTATGTTAATCCTTGGTTATGCGTGATTATATGGAGTTTACAATAGGGGTAGTTGTAGGCTTCCAGGAGTAAGCCTGACCCTAGGGGGGAGGATGTAGCATCCCTCCATTTTGCTCTTTTGATCGATCAGTGTTCTCCTTTATGTTGTGTTCTCTGCTAGTACTTTGCCTTGGTGCTTGTTTACTACTTGATCACTATATGTAATGTGATGTGATGATGCATTTTAATGTGATGGTATTTGATTATGATGTTATCATTATGGCATGCTTTAGATTAGCATTGTGAATATTTGAATTAATATGGTAAAAATGTTGTTGACTTAAGTATTAATGTTAGATTCATCAGTTTTGTAACACTGTATTGGTGAAGGGGACGGGATTGCACCACTCGCTTGCGAGCGCTCTGTGAATTCCGCGATTTCCTCTTCACGATGTGTTTGATCATATTATATATATATTGCACGTTCGACATGCTCTTTGTTGCAGGTTGGCAGGTACATGACATCGACTCCACCTGGTTCACATGTTTGAGCGTGTCCATTGACCAACGGTAACTGATTGGGAGATAGTAGCTAGGTTTTCTGTGTCAAGTCGTCACCCTAGTCATAGCGTGTTGTTGGGTTAGTTGTTTTAATTTGGTCATTTTCACCTTGAGTGTTTATTTAATTTCAATTTTAAAGTTTATTAAATGTTAGGTGTAATTTAATTGATGATTAAATGTATTTAGTTGCAATGTTGAAATACTAATTATTTTATTGATTTGTTTGATTTAATTAATACAATAATTATTGGGTTATTAATTGATTTGATTAATTAATAAAATTAAATTGAGTTTAATGATTAATGAGATTAATGGTGATTTTAATTAAAATAGTTGTTTTGGCGTTATTATATATTAGTTTCAAATTGAAATTGAAAATGGAAGTTATATTGGATATTTAAGATTTGATTAAAATAAAAGTAAAAACCTTGGTTAAATAGTTAGAGTTAAATTAAAATAAATAAATAAATGTTAATGTGTTTTAATTCCACTTTTGAAAAATTGTTGAGAAAATCATTTATTTGCAACTTTGAAATGCTTTTGTTTTAATGAATTTGGAAAATGCATGAAGCTTGAATTAAAAAATTAGAAATTGGTTTTAGAATTAAAAATTAGAAATATTCCCCACATGTTTTTAAAATATATTTGGTGAGTGGGATTTTTAGGGTTTTTGACCAATTTGGGGAAAAACCCTATTTTTGGATAATAAAATCTCATCTTTTTTTCAATCTTTCAATTTGGGAAAAGTTTTCTGGGAGGTGGCTTGATTTGGAATTGTGAAGGAGATTGAAGGTTTGCTTGAGCTGGATTTGAAGAGGATTTGGAAACTCCATTGGAATCTTCAAGCTTTGGAAAAAAATTAGGTTACTCTTATTCTTGTTTGCTCATTTTTGAAAATAGATTAAATCCTTGTTTGGTTGTTTGGAAATCTTTGTTGGTTGAGTGAAAATCTTTGAAATATTGTTTGGATTCAATTAAAACCCATGAAAATTTGTTTCAAAACTAGCAATAGATCTTGGAAGGATTCAAATGAAGAGTTTTAACTTCTTTGCCAATTTGGAGAAAACCCAAAAAAATTCATCATGTTATTGTGCTCATGTAATTTGTTGATAAATCCTCATGCTGGCTGGAATATCCATTGAAATAAATTTTGTTCTCTCTGTTAAATTTTTGTTCTGGTGTTTTTACCAGAATAAGGGTTTTGAATTTGATTTTTTTTCATTTTTAAACGAAATTGTGAAAATTAAATTTATTTTGTTGGTGTGGGGGCTGCCCATAGCCACCCCCCATCCATGGGGGCGCTGGCTGTGCAACGCTCCCCATGGCTAGGGAGGGGCTGCAAAGCAGCCACCAAAAAGGGTTGTTCCCCTGTGTGACGCTGCGTAGCAGCCACCACAGGGGGCGTCCCTGTTGGGGGTTGCGATGCTGCAAAGGTCTTTGGCCTTTTCTTTGTTTAATAAAAAAATTAAATTTATTAAAAAAATTAGTGTTTATTTAATTTTGTTTTATAATATATATTTATTATAATATATATATAATATATATTAATTTTAATTATGTATATATTATATATTTATTATAATATATATATATATATATTATACTTATTAATTTTAAATTATATGTAGATAATTATATACATTTAAAGAATAATTTGTTATATGAAATTTTAAATGGGAGTTTAAATTTATATTTAAATAATTGAATTTTATGCAAATAAAATAATATTTTATTTGACATATTAAAATAATGTTAAATAGTAAATAGAAATTTTAAAATGATTATGTGATTTTTATAGTTGAAGGAAATTGATATTTTAATAAATAGACGTAAAGTTTTAAAGAATTGATTTTAAGCAATTATTTAAATGTATATTAAAGACATAATTTGTATATGTAAAATAATAAGAAACTAAATATGATTAATTGAAATGTATAGATTATTAGATATATTTTAATTAATGGGGTTTTAAATTATTAGATATATTTATTTGTAAATAAGCAAGTTAATATACTATGATATTTAATTGTATTGATATTGCACTGGTACTTTACTTTAATAGACGCATTAAGTGATATCATAATCAAATGTATTAAGATGATTATCGTCGTGCTATTAGAGGCAAGAGTGGAGTTTAGAAAATCTAATGTTTTATTTGAAATATTGATTTTAGTTGATTGAATATCCTATGTTGCATTATGGATTAAGTGATTTAATTTAAATATTATTTATTAAAATATCTTGATTTTGAATATAATAGTGAAACTTAGAGATAACGAATGTTTTATTTAAATCAGATGACTTTATTTGTCAAATGTTTGATTTATTTATAATTTGGTTTTGATTATTACGGATAATCGTGACAATGAAATTAAATAGACAGATTTAAAATATAGATTATCTTAAGATGATTTTGTTACGAAATAGAAGCAAAAGTGGATTTTATATGTAGGAATTTATTTAGAACGATGAATTTTAATAGACGAATGATAAATTTAAAAGTGGATTTTGAATAATCAAATGTTTTTACTTTAAAAGTTGATTTTCATTAATATAAGTAATTGGGAAAACAAAATATAATTATTGGTTTTTAACTCCTTAAGTTGTCAACGTACTTTGATTTACTAAGTATATTTGTTTTGGAATATAATTGTATTCAAGTAGAGATAAGACTTAGTTGATTTATTTGATGCTAAGATGAAATAAAGACTGAATTATTTAATCTAAATGTTTATTTATTAAAATGTTTTAATTATAAAATACGATTGCGGAACTTAGAGATAATGATTGGTTCAAACTTTAATCAGATGACTTCATTGATTTAAGTGTTGTGATTATGTTATAATTGTAGAAATTAGAAGTTAATGAATGATTTATCTCAGTCATATGACTTTAATCACTAAGAGGCTTTGAATATGAATTTAATTGTGAACCTTAGAGTAAAATGATTGGTTTTGAAGTATTTCTATGTCGTGAAATGAAATTAGTGTATTTGATTGGTTATTTGCAAGAAATGAAAATTGTGATTGACTGGATTTAGGAAATCCGAACATTAGCTTATTTAACTGTCTGAAATGCTTGTAGTGTTATAATGTTCGTCCTCGATATTGTGGAGCTAGAGTAAATGTTTTGGAAGTCTTCTAGATAGAGGTTCGTTTATTGGTATGAGTTGTTATTATGTTAGTCAACTCTTGATGTGGGTTTTTTTTACACCCTATTGTTCCACCCAGTTTTCACGAATGGGGATGGTGTGTGCCTCCTTGAGATTAGGAGAGGGTTTTGTAATTTGTTCCTCCTTTGGAAGGAGTGGATTATGTGTTTTGTTGCCTCCAGTGTTTGGAGTGAGTTTTCATTATAGGCTCCTCCTAGAGTAGAAGTGGTTTAATCTGGCTGTTTGGTTCAGGTGAGTGTTTGTGTCAATGTGAATTAGCCTGTGTCTAGAGGTTTTTGGTCTTGTATAGGATTCCTGGTTACTATCTCCTAGCACGGGGGGTGGGCCTTCGGGTACCACTTGGTTGGGTGGAACGTGCACCTTAATCCGTTGGGCCATCTTCTTGTTCGTGTGGACGAGATTTCCAGTGGGAGAGCTCGTCGGATCCAGTTTCTTTTCAGGTTTCTTTTATTTCAATTGAATCTTGTAATTATTACCCCTCATTTGTAATAGAGGTGGAGGATGTAATATGTAACCATGCATTTTGGAATTACCTCATTCGAGGAATGAGATTTGTAATCTTATTGTAAAATTATGTTATTTGAAATCATGTGGTATCACTTATGCTTTGATATAATTTATCATGTGTGGAATGTATGTGTTCTTAAATTGTTAAGTAATGAAATGTTATGATATCATTTCACGTTTCTTGTTTGGGTTTTAAATTAAGCTCAGTCTCGTAACCTTAGAGGTTGTTGCAATGGGTAGTGTACTTACATGTTAATTGTACTTAAACAAAAAAAATTAGTACATTTGTGTAGTTATTGCAACTTCCTCTAGGGTTGCGTGGTGGGGGCGTTACATTTGACTTGGCTCCTAAGGCCACAAAGTCATTACATTGTACACATTACATCAAGTTACATCTTAGACTATAATAGTCTTGTGAACAACTAAGGTTCTTCTTGGATGGTTGCCTCCACTGGTGGATGAGACCATGGTTGAAGCACTTTACTGCCCAACCATGAAGCTTAAGCTTCTCTGATATTCTTCTGAATTGAAGAATGGCCGACCCTGCATGAAAATTTTAGCAAGAGAACAATCTGCAAGGTGGAATCGCGTGCCCAAACATCAACATGCAATTTCTATCTATATGTCAGAAAAGAAAGTGCAAGATCTATGCTAGGAATGGCAGAGAGTGAGATCACAGAGTTCATACATGCATAATGAACTATATTGCTTGGACAAGCATAATAAGTGTGTTGCAACAACAACAAGCAATAGGTTTTGGTAAAGCAAACCTATACTCTCTAAACTTCATTTCAGCACTTGTCCCGAAAGGTAAATTTCTACTATAACAACTATCTACCCTCTAGAAACAACTATCCATAGGTGCTCTAGTCAACTAAGGTATCACTATTCTGTTCAAGTATTTAAAATATTATTTCACAAATGTCTTCAAAAGTAGAAACATAATACAAATTTATACTCTTAAACAAAAATCAAATTTATGATTCATATAGTAATTCAACAATCAGTCATATCATTCTTATGACTATTTTCTACTTATCATCTTAAGCATTTTACTTTTAAAATGTACTATAAAAAAGAGAAGGTATGTCACAAGTATGTGTATGTACATAGATGAAGTCTGTGCATGCACATATATGTGCCTACTAATGTTAAATTTTGTGTATACATTCTAAAATAATCATTTATTTAGATTGCAATCTTAAAATAGTATTCCAATTGACGTTTCTTTGTCAAAATAAAGAAAACAAAACAAGTCTATTCTAATAGTTTCACACATGTTGTTATTGCATTCTCACTACTATATTTTCCCAAAATTGTTGTTTACATAAGAATATTCATTGTTTGAATAGAATAAATACCATTTCCTACTACACAATTATAAAACAAGTTGTTCATATATGAACATTCATTTTTTAAGAAAAACAAGTACTATTTCCTACTAAACAGTTATAAAGAAAATTGTTTACATATGAACATTCATTGTTTAAACAAAATAAGTATTGTTTCTTACTAAATAGTTATAAAACAAGTTGTTTACATATGAACATTCATTGTTTAAATAGAACAAGTATTGTTTCCTAATAAACAGTTATAAAGTAAGTTGTTTACATATGCACATTCATTGTTTAAATAAAACAAGTACCATTTCCTACTAAACCATTATAAATAAAGGTGTTTACAACTATAAAGGTAGCTTTTAAACAAAATAGAGTTATTTGCAAAAGAATATTCACTGTTTATGCCAACACATTGTTGTTTCAAACTAAATAGTTACATTTAAAGTCAAATATTGTTTTTTACTTTGTTTGCAAATCTCAAGCTATTTACATGTGAAATGACCACTTTACAAGTATTTATTCACTATTTAGAATACAACAGGTTCTTCCACAATGTATTGAAAATAATCAAATCAATTTGCCCTATTTTGTACATAAGGATAGAATGTCTATTGTACAGGCAATACTCAAGCCTTTTAGGTTGCAACAATAGACTACGGTTGCTCTGAGTCAACCAATTCCAATGATCAGGTTTCTCCTTCTAAACATCAATGATATATTTGAAAATTGCCCATGTGGGTTTACTGTTTTATACCACGCATGCAAAAATATTCTACATGTAGACTTTGTCGGCATCCCAAACATGGATTCCATGCCATCGTTCTTATCAAACGAGGTCGGTTTCTCACCAAATGACAACCTAATTACATTTGCAAGGCTTAAGAAACATTTGAAAAAGCATCCTTTTTGTTATCGTTCCATTTGATAACAAGTTTTAGATAAAATACAATATACGAAGGGGCCTCTTACACTCCCCAAATTGTAGTCGATCCTACACAAAGAATAATGTCAACAAACTCACTATCATTAGAATAAATTTTGATAGCCATCATAGGATGAACATTTAAATGCATAAAGAGTTATTGATCAAGCCTTTGAAGCTCTTTGAGCCTCGACCAGCTAATAAGGTGGAAACAAAACCTTTTAGAAAAAAATATGTAGGGTTGAAAACCCTCTTTCAAGGGATCATTGATTGATCCTTAAAAATGTTTGTTCATCATAATTTATAGTGAAATGAAATTAGAGATTTTGATTTGCTATCAAATGGCTTGCATGAGAGTGTGACCTTAAGAACATCCTTAACTTAATACTCTAAATCTTGACTTAGCTCAAAGAGTTGGCTGCAAGGCTTCTACAAAAATAACTCATGCAATACAATCGCAGGTTGAGCGACCCAATAGTGGTCGATGCCATGCCATTCAGCCCAAGGCCATGGCATTTATCAAAAATGCAACTTACTATTTTAAAAGATGAAATCAACATATAAAATGGAAGATTACCATTCGACAATGAGGAAGAAAAGATAGAATAAAATCGAGCTTTCTTTCTTAAGTGATCGGATTACCTCAAATATCGAGTTCAAATGAGTTTATCCCTTGATTTTTCCACGAGCTCTCTTTTCTTTTTCCTTCCCAACAATCAACTTCTCGTGATTTTTCACCCATTTCCCATGTGTTTTGAATGGAAACATCTTACCTTTTGCATGCCTTTGGCAGAGCCATTATTGCCTTACCACTAGCCACTACACATTTGAATATTTCCATTATTATCATGGTAGACCATGTCCTACATAATATTCTTTGATTTCTCAACAGTCTAATATTAGATCATTATTAGTTATTGAATTGAATTGAATTTTAAATTTGAATATTCTTTCATATATATGTATATGTATGTATATATATATGTATGTATATAAATGATTTCATTCTTATTTACCATGTGTTCGAATAATGTGCATATATATATATTTATATATGTTTATATATATATATATATGCATCCATGTATA
>VDFB02169856.1:0-26969 GCA_007258455.2 Sequoia sempervirens | reverse complement strand
CTGGTCGGTTGCTTGTTGCTTCTCCTATTCCTATAAAGGAGAATTTCATGGCCAGATGTAAGGGTTCAGAACTTTGGTGTTTTGTTCCACATTTTTCTGAGTTCTAGAATAGTCTTGGGATAGGCTAGGGTTTAGTCTTGAGTCAATATTGAGTCTGTAGGCTGTAAATTTTGAATTTGTCTGTAAATATAATTAGTTTGAGCAATGAAAACATGAAGATGCTTGTCTCTCATGCATGTTATCAGGTTGTTTCCTTATTTGTGTGCTATTAATCATTTGAATGAATGCATAAGGTGTCTTTGTTCATCTTCTCATACTTCATGAGACTGTGTTGTTTGTTGATAGGTCTGCTTCAAGAAAGCAGTTAAATCCTTTGAACAGATAGCAGTGATTACTTGTTCATAGGTAGGATTTGGTAAGAAGAGTCTGGTTTCTACAGGAGCTAGATTGTCAGTGTAAGGCACTGATAGTTGATGTAAGGCATCAACAAAACAAGATCCACTAATTGAGGTCTATTTGTAGGTAATTTTCCCCTTTTGTGTTTGACTTTGTGGCCCAAAACTAGGCACTGATCTATCTTGCAGCCTGTTCCTCTCAGAAAACCTTTCAAAATCATTGAATATCTTTTGTTTAATATCTTGCCCTACCTCCTGGTTGCTTCAAGGTTGAGCTACTGAGAATCTAGCCCCATTTGAGGTCCTCAATGCTTGACATCAGGAGTTATCTGCTATAAAAAGCAATGTCTGGTCTTCTTTAAGGCATTGTGTGGGTATACCCGCCCTGGTTCTGCAGAGCCTAAAGTGCAGAAGATCTTTTGATCTTGTCGTTGGTCTAGGTCCTGAGCTTCCCTTGAGTTGGTTACTCCATAGGTAGAATAGGAGACCAACCTGGTTTACATAGAAAACAACCAACACTAATCTTACGTTAGTGCCAAGCAAACACCATCAAAATCCTTAAGTAGAATCCAGGAGTAGACATCCAAAACTCTTCCTCAGAAAGAGGAGCAGAAGAAAAAACCTAAGAATTGGTCAGCTTCTCTTTTCCTTTTCAAGAAGAGTGGGGAGCTTGTTGCTACAATATTGGAAGGGTTAGTTTTGGATGTCCCTTTCCCCCGGTCTTATACTTCACATAGTTTTTGTAATGTAGATTCATTCTTGGGGGGAGTGGACTAGGGCAATCCAAAAATGATTCAACGAGTAGCCCCCACAAGACACCAATGGCTGGTATCCAGTGTCATGCACCATGTGCATAGAAACTTCATGGGAGAATTTTAAACACTTATGAACGACAAAGGTGATTCAATTCATGGAAGCTAGCCAAGGTATGCCTAGCTTCAGCCTAAACAAATCTGACTCCAAAATAACATCTAAGAATGTGTCTACAATCCTAGGTCCAACTAGGATGGATAGATTTATTGAGCCAAAAAGCTTGAGACAAATACCATTATGCGTGTGCATGGTTGACTTCATTTCTTTGTACTCCTCCCTCTATAATGAATTCAAAAATTGTAGTGTCAAAAAAAGGATCCTTTGACATTTTTGCACTCATTTGGGTCCTCCTTGTGGATTTTGGCTTAATGTTGCCTTGATTTAGTGTTGTAATGTGGCTAACACATTCATATTAGGTCTTACACCCTTGTGAACTAATAGATTTTAATGGTGCCTTGCAAAAGTGTTCTAAAGTGTTGTAACACACTTTCACACTTTTCTAGGGTTTCATCAATTAATTAAACATTATAAGCATAATTTTAATCATAATTAACATTATCTTGCCTTATTTGGAGTTTTGTAAAATATTGCAACACACTTTTACATTCCTCTAGGCTTTTCATTAATAATTTGGAGTTCTTATGCTTTAATTGGCCCTATTTTGCACCCACAAGCCTCATTTATTGCATCTTTTTTAGGATAATCCTGACACCAACTAGTAAACAACCATAATTTAGGTGTTCCTAGATTGTGTGGCCCAAATTTAGTGTCTAGGACTCACTCGCCACCTTGGGTGAATGAGTCCCACCTAGGTCTTTTTTAGCCCTGATGCAAGTTCCACACATTTCTAGACACTTTTCATTTTTTGTCCCAAACATTATGTGTGATGGGACTCATTCACTACCTTGGGATAATGAGTCCTATGTGACCAAAATTCAAGTTTAAATCAAATTTCTAGTAGAATTTTATTCTCCTAGATTTGATGTTAGCTTGTAGAGTTGTAATTTTGGGAATTCTTGCATAATTAAGTATAAATACAAGGTTCTTTCACTCATATTCACACCTAGCATTCAAAAGAATTCACAAGATCATTCAAGGAATTTTAAGGGAAAAATATTAAGCTTTCAAGAGAATTCTTCAAGTGTCATTCATCATGTCAAAGATTGCATTCTTCATGTTTGTTATTATGCTAACAATTGTGATGTAGGATTTTTGTTTCAAACAACAATTGCATTCAAGATCAATCAACATCGAGAAAGATTCCAAGTCTACATCCATTGGAGCCATTACTTACATGTTTGTATCACATTATTGCTAAGGTTTGGTGAGTTGCAACATTTCCATTTGTTCATTCATCATTATCTTTTCATATTTCATTCCATTTCAAGTTTTAATTACCAACAAGGGATTTGACCAAGGAAAACCCCTATTCACTAACCCCCACAACATTTTCCCCTCTTCTTGTGTGTTATTTTCAAGGCTAGGTTGTATTTTTTCCAAGAAAAAAAGTTGGAAAAAATATTTCAAGTCCCTAAAAGTTGTAAAAAATTTCATCAAGCCTTGAAGAAGCTTGCAGAAGACCTACATGAGGTATTTTTTAGTTTAAGATCTAGAAACTAGTCAGGAAGAACAAAGCAGACCAAGAGGCACAAAATACACTTCAAAATTTTGAAAAAAGTAGAAGTGGACTGATTAACCACCATTGGTGAATGTTCCCAATGTAAAGGACTCAACAGGATTTTTGCAGATTTGGATACCCTTTTGGCTGAAACCTATTAAAAGGTATAGGAAAAATGAGAGGGGGGTGAATTAGTTGTCACCAGATTAAATTACAAAACTTCAAACACTTACCAACTTTATCGCCACACTATTCTATTATTAAGTATGAACATGAAATATAGATAACAAAAAGTAAAATCAACACAATGAACACTATATTTTACGTGGAAAACCCAATAAGGGAAAAACCATGGTGAGGATTAACTCACAATATAGAGTGATAGCAAAACCGAATACAAGAGACTCACTGCCCAAAATAGGACTCATTGTCCAAGGAATCATTTTCCAATAGGGAGGCTCACTGCCTATAGATAAAAAAGATAATATAAAGATCTACCACAACAATTTACATACATCTACAGCCTTGATCAGAAGATTGTAGAAACCTACAACTCACTGCTTTCAGGAATCTAATGCAATGAAGTACTCTTGCCTCAACTCACTTTCACACAACTCTTCTATTCACTTGTGGATTGATTCATTAATTTTCCATCATCTAATCCTTCACATATTTACTTTCATTTATACCATCTTCAACCTTAGAAACATTCTCCAAGGTCGGCCACATACACTTCATTTTATAAATTCAAACTAGGTAGGCAACTCAACATTCTCGTGATGGAAAATAATGAGAGTGGGCTAATTAAACACTTAACCAAGACCAAAAGAAATTTCTCAGATCAATTACACGCTTCCTTAATTAAATTTTAAATTCTTCATATGAAGTGTAAACACCAAGTCACTCAAACCTAATGAAAACACAAACAAATATTGAAGTACATGCTTTCCAACAAGAAGATAACATGCAGATGATGTAACATGCTTCATCATGCATGAGAAAACATCTGAGATACTTCCAGATACATCCATAGTATGTTGAACAACCTTCAAATACACAACTCTTTCCAATAGTGCATCCGGGCTATGCAATACCACACAACAACTTTGAATCTCATCTTTCGGAACACCAAAACTCAAACATCTCTACTAGAACCTGGAGAACATCATTACAAGACATATTAAAAATCTGCGAGACTTGAAACAAAATAGTGGAGGAATGTGGAGCATAAACTTTTCTCCTAGTCATAGATAACCAACTCTGCCAAAAAAGTTCACACACCGGTGAACACAACTTTCACCTTTTGACAAATCAGCAACCACAAATTGGGAGATATGACCAATAAATCACTAAGAACAAACCTTCATATCTACATGAGCATAGGATCAACATAGAATAAATTTAGAGCACATACTGGAGTACATTTTGAACACATACATAACTCTAACTTTGTTCTTTATTAATTTTCTCAAAAGCACTTGGTAACCCATCATTTAGCACATCTGCAACATCATAAGGATAGCTCCATGTACTCACAATATCTCAAAAGTGTTTCAACTATACATGCACATTCTATAATATATTGAACTGTGTTGAAATGAATAAAAAAACTAATGACAACACAACCAAACTTTCTCATACTTGCAACAATCTCCCCCTTTTTCATTGATTGCAACACATTATGTGAAAAAACATCAAAGAACAAATTCTCTTTTAAACAACCTACACAATATTCTGGGAGAACACCTTTTATTTCTTTTCCACTCTTTTTCACATGACTCTCTCTCCCCCTTTGACATCAATGGAAAAGATTAAAAGCTCCGATTACCCCCCCTTATGAGTGCACCCATTCAACACATACTGCAACAATGAAATATTTTCCAGTCCCCCTACGGAGTCAACCCATTTATCTGTCTAGATAAATGAAGAATTTGTTAATTCACTAGACTAATGCACCTCCATGTGCACCTAGTTCAGAGGGCCAATGACCCCTAACATCTCCCTAAGATACTCAAAAGTATCCTTTGGAAGAGCCTTAGTGAATATATCTACAATCTATTCCTTTGTTGACACATACTCTAGCCTGAATTTGTTCTCCAACACCTTCTCTCTTAGGAAATGATATCTGATAGATATATGTTTTATTCTTGAATGAATTACTAGATTCTTTCTCTCAACCAATCCATTCTCCTAAGGGGTTCTTGGAAAAGAAAAGTGCCTCTTTATTCCATGCTCTTCAAAAAATGCATTAAACTCACTAGAAGTAAATTCTCCACCTCTACCAGATCTCAAACATTTGATTCTTAGGTTCACTTCATTTTCTACTCTTTGTTTGAACACTTTAAACCTATCCAAAGCCTGATTATTTTCTCTAAGAAAAGAAACCCATGTCATTAAAGAATAATCATTAATAAGGAGCATGAAATACCTATCACCATTTAGGCTTCTTGTTCTAGTAGGACCACAAAGGTAAGTATGAATAAATTCCAGCATTCTAGTAGTAGTTTTCTCTTTTCCTTTTAAACTACATCTTGTTTGTTTCCCTAGCTGACAACTTCTAAAAACTATATTAGCAGGCTTTATGATTTTAGGCAAACCTCAGAGAACATCTCTTGAACTAATCCTGACTAGATTGTCAAAGTTTACATGTCCCATTCTTCAGTGCCACAATCAACTTTTATTGACTTGAGATACAAGGCTCTAACCATCAACAACCTTAAGCTAATAGATGTTTCCATTAGTTCTCCTTCTTGCAACAACCATAGCTCTAGATCCTTTTATAATCTCATAGGTATTATCCTGAAACACAAGTTTAAAACCTTTGCTACACATGTATTCAACACTCAAAAGGTTATTCCTTAGACCCTTTACATAATATGCATCATTAGTGTTGTCCATCAAAACTAATTGTACCTTTCCCAACAATATTTGCTCCTAAATCATCACCAAACATGACCAAACCACCATCACACTTTTCAAGTTTAGTAAACTTAATTTTATCTTCGGTCATGTGATTAGAACATCCACTATCAATCAGCCAGTAGTCTTCATCATGTCTAGCATGAAAGGTGGTGACCAAAGTACCTTCCATCTCATCCTTCTTGTTCTCTTAATCACTTTTTCTTTCACATTTTCCAGATTTAGTAGACAAAAATTTAATCTCCAAAGCTAAGAACAAGCATTCACTATATCCTTCTCATAATCAAATTCATTATCATAGATTCTGGCTTCTTCTCTAACATATTGCATTTTTTTTAATTTCTTGTCCTTTCTATCTTACAATCTTTTTTCCTCTTATGTATAGTTCTATTTGGACATCTTGAAGCATAATGACCAATATTACCACAACTAAAACATTTAAAGGGAAACATACCTTTATACTTACCTATAACTTTCTTCAACTTCCTTGTAAAGTTTGCTTCCAACTCATCTGAACCATCACTATCTAGATCATCTTCAATATTAGTTTCTTTAAATGTTGTTTTTGTCTTTTCCTCTTTCTTTCCAAAATTTCTCATCTCAAATGAAGTCAAGGTGCCAAATAGCTCTTCTTTAGTATATTTCTTAGGAAATTTTTCCTCAATAACTAAAACTTTGTCACTGTAATATTTTGGTAGAGTCATTAGAATCTTCTGAATTATATCTTCATCAGTCAGAGTACCCCCTTGATTTCTAACTTCACTTGATGCTAGATCAATTATCTGAAAATAGATTGCAATATCTTCTCCTTCTTCCATTTTCATATTCTCATATCTATGCTTTTCCATCAAATTCTTTATCAATTTCACTCTATCATTTTTTTCATAAAGATATTCCAACTTTTTCCAAACTTCATAAGCAATGCCTAGAGAGATAGATTTTGTTGACTCAGTCTTGGATAAAGCACTGTAAATAGCATATCTCACCTTTTCATTCTCCTCATAAGCAGGAACCTCATCTGCAGTAGTAGGACCACCCATCGGAGCAACATACTTTGTCTCATCATCCTACTTGTAACCAAGAGAGATAATATATCCTCTCATCTAAACTTTCTAGTCACTGTGCAGATCCATCAAACATAGGGATCACCAACTTATGCACCATCAGATCTTCCTTAAGTGGTTAAGCTCTACATTAAGTAACCAATGCTCTAATACCAATTGTTAAAATGTAGGACAATTGAGAGGGGGGAGTGAATTAGTTGTCACCAAATTCAATCACAAAACTTCAAAAACTTATCAACTTTACAGCTACACTATTTTTTTATTAAGTATGAACATGAAATGAAGATAACATAAAGAAAAATCAATAGAATGAGCACTAGATTTTACATGGAAAAAACAATACGGGAAAAACCATGTTGAGGATTAACTCATAATATAAAGTGATAGGAAAACTAAATACAAGAGGCTCACTACCCAGAATAGGACTCACTATCCACATAAAAAGGCTCATTGGCTATAGAAAGGACTCACTATCCAATACGGATGCTTACTGCTTATAGATACAAAATATGACAAAAAGATATACCACAAAAAATTACACACATCCGTAGCCTTGATTAGAAGATTGCAAAAACCTTTAGCTCACTACTTTCAAGAATTTAACACAATGAAGTATTGTTGCCTCAACTCACTTTCACACAACTCTACTCTTCACTTGTGGCTTACCTTTCTAATTTTCCATCATCCAATCCTTCACATCTCGACTTGCATTTATACCATCTTCAACCTTAGAAACATTCTCCAAGGTCGGTGACATACGCTTCATTTCATAAATTCAAAGTAGGTCAACAACTCAACATTCTTGTAGTGGAAAAGAATGAGAGTGGACCAATTAAAAACTTAACCAAGACCAAAGGCAATGTCTTGGATCAACCAAATGCTTCCTTAATTAAATTTTAAATTCTTCATATGAATTGTAAACACCAAGTCGATCAAACCTAATGAAAACACAAATTAATATTGAAGTACATGCTTTCCAACAAGAAGATAACATGTGGATGACAAAAAACACTTCATCATGCATGAGAACACATCTTAGATAATTCCAGATACATCTATAGTAGGTGTAACAACCTTTGAACACAAAAATCTTTCCAACAGTCCATTTGGATTGTGCAATCCAACACAACTTTGAAGCTCATCTTCCAGAGTACCAAAACTTGAACATCTCTGCTAGAATCTAGAGAACATCATTACAAGATATATTCTAGATCCACAATACCTAAAAAAATAAAAGAGGACTATGGAGTAGAAAAATTTCTCTCAATCATAGATAACCAACTCTACCAAAATAGTTCACACACCAGCAAATGGGTATGCGCAGGATCATGATGGAAAAACAAGCCCTTAAGTGGCAAAAAATTCACAAAAATTAGAGTTAGGCAACTTGACGTAAAAATTTGAATAAGTTACCTATGTTAATTCAAAAATATGTAAGAATAGAATCTGTAGAAAATTGAATGTAGTTTCTAAACTATTAGGTTTTTTTTTTTTAAGAAATCTATTTGGTGAAAATTTGAAATTTCAATGCAATAGTACTTAAATTTTAGGAAATAATAAGAAGTAGGTGTTTGTCGACCATCCTAACCACAATAAAATGATAATATTTTTTACAAGATTTTAGATATAAGTAGAGGACTCATGTCCCGATGTGATGCATATTTTTTGTAATTTTTTTCCAAGTAAATAATTAATTATGAATTTTTATTGCAACTTTTAAAAATATAAAAACTTGTATGTCTAACAACCTTAACTTGGTCAAAACTTCATGAAATTCAATTCTTTTAAAAATATTATAGTATACAAAACATAGAATGTAACACATGTTTTGATTCAAAAAATGTGATACCATTTGAAAGATATAGATGTTTTTCAATCATCCTATCAATCAAGACTTTAGTCATAATTCAAATAGAAAATGAATAATAATTATTTATTAAATTCAAAGTAAAGCATAATTTATATTAGTGGAAAGATGAGAATCTCCTTTAAAAACCCTTTTCATTTCATCAATTTTGGGTTAAAAAATCATCAGCCACATACCCTACAAATACCCATCATATTGCCACTTTTGGCCCATCATGATCCTGCACATACCCAATACAACTTTCACCTTTCAAACAATCAAGAGTAGCCAAAAGGAGAAATCACCAACAAATCACCAACAAAACCTTTAGATCCACATGAGCATAGGATCAATAAGAAACACAGAGCACATACCAAAGCACATTCTAAACACATACATAACTTTGACTTCCTTCTTTATTAATTTTCTCAAAACCACTTAGTAACCCATCATTTCAACACATTTGCAACATCATAAGGATAGCTCCATGTACTCAAAGTATCTCAATAGTGTCTCAACTATACATGCACAATCTACAACATATTGAACTGTGTTGACATCAATGACAACATTAATGACAACACAACCAAACTTGCTCATACTTGCAACAAAACCTGCTCTAGTGCATTTTCCAAAAAATTGGACTGATTCACCCAACCTGGTGTATGAGTCCTAGTCAACTTCAATAGAATAATTTTCAATGATCCATACCTCCTTTTTTCCTTCTTCAGTTTTCAAGGTGCACACTTTCAGTCTCATAGCTTTTTATTACAATTTATTCATCTTTTAGGTCATTTAGCACTTGTTTTTCATATCACATTATGTTTTCCAATTCATTATCTTTTCCAAGTTTACACTTGGTGGTGAACCTCTCATTAGACGTTAGTCAATCCCTAGAACCTTCCCTTTGTTAGCTTTCAATCTCCTTTGCATTGAAATCTTAAAGGTTTTTTCTTGATTGAAGGGTTGAAGAATTTCCCTTTCTACTTTAGGTCCAAAAACCTAGAAGCAGAAGAAAGCACCTACCATTTTTCCTCATTTTAGTAATAATGTCTCTTCTATAATGAAATTTACTTGGCTCATGGGGTCAAATAAGACTGCTATCATAATTTTTCCATTGAGGCGAGAGGGAATGTAGAGGGGAGAGGGTTTGTTGTTCAAGGGAATATCATGTGAGGTGAATGTCACATCTAGCGAGTTGGGAACCAACTGCATGGTAGGATTAACCATGACCATGTTAATGTACACCTTAGGTTGAGTGGTAGAATTAGATGGATCGATAATTAAGTTGGAAAAATGAGATGGAAATGGATCCATGTATATTTGTAACTCACTATTTGATTTCACCACCAATTTGTTTGCATTTTTTTAATTCCTGTCAAGACAAATGGTAATGTCCTCAATGTGTTCCTATATCTCATGATGTAGATGCATACAGTGTTCAGTATTATGTTTATTGACTCAATGGTATTGAAAAAATGAATTCACATCATACCAACTAGGGTAAGGCTCCTTAAGAGGTTTAGGGTTCTCCAAGGTTATGATCTTATCCTATTGGAAAAACAAGGATAGACAACTAAGAAGGGGGTGAATCAGTTGTCACAAAATAATAAAATTTTCAAAATTTACTTAACTTCATCTCAGATCTGATGAATAAGCAATTAACACATTAGAGAGATAGAGAGATAGAGAACACAAAGATTTTTTTGTGGAAACCCTGTTAGGGGAAAATCCATGGTGAATGTTAGTCCACAATATTATACCCTATTAAAAGTATAATGAAAACAATAAAGGGGAATGCACATGCATTCAAGCACACTTCCTAGAGCTCACTACTCAATTACAAAAGGGGCTCACCACCCAACAATACAAAATAGGATTAAAATATGGAGGGTACAAACTAAGAAAATAGCTTCTTCACAAGCCTGATTACAGTTCCAATTAAGCACAAAAAAATCCTTCACTTTTCATTCAAACTACTTCACACTTTGCTCGATCTTCTTCACACTCTACTCTACAATCAAATGATATTCACACATAAACACATAGGAGCACACCCAGTACATGAAGCACACTTTGCACCAATGAAAAAATTGCTCTTATATATCTGCTACATGAGATTTCATCAACAACTTAGTTAGCCAGGAAAATAAAACATATTTGCACTGTTGGACCAAATTTACAATTAATTTTTCAATGTGGATCTAAACACCGTCAGTCAAAACAATGATGCAACCCAAAAAAATATTCATGAGCACGCTAAACATTCAAATTTAACTTTTCAAGGATCCACAACATGTTACCACCATCATGTCGGCGAAGAACATGAAAAATTGAATGTGCGCAAGAAAAATATTTGACCACGAGCACACTAATCAATGTGGACGTACTACAAAGATAGAGCATGATCTAGGGACATCCAAAAAAATAAGAAACAATAGAGAAACATCTGCAGTAACTGAGATTACCAGAATCACACAAACTTCACTCAAGAACACTAATAGAGACCACATAAATACTGCTAGACCACAACATGATCAAATCTATATGCGAACCTCTGAAAATTTTGTTAGATGATCTAGATACTCTAAAAAATAAACCCTTTATTCCATAGCAATTGAACTTCAATGTACAAAACAAGATTCCTTCATGACCTACACATTTCCAGTGGGAACCTGGAACACTTTGTTTTACAATTTTCTCAATATCTTCAACATATATAGCCTCTAATACACCAAATGCTAATAGTGTTGACATCAATGACAACCAAATATCAGCAACACATCCACAAAATCCAACATATCCTTCAACAATCTCTGTAAGATGGAAGAATAAGATTTTTCTAACTTTTTGAACTTTTTGTTACATCTAAGGCCATTATCATTTGTAGCAACCATTACATTCACAATAGCCTTACCCTTTCCTAAGATCGATACAATGGATTTCCCTTCTTAATGGGAGCATGAGGAGGATCCTCCAAATTGGACTACTATTTGTTGATATTCTAGTAGTGCAGTACACAAGTGCGCAAAAGAAGGGTATTTCATAAGGGAAAACTTTTCCTAGAAAGGTCTCTACAAGTTCCCTATGAATACCTTCTACACATTAGAATTATGTAGCAAGTATGATATTTGTGAGAAAAGTGCTTGATATCATTCTCTAAAATCAGTTATCTTCTCATTATCCCCTTGCTTGCATCAGATGAGATCCAAAAAGGTCATCTTCAGTTCAATGTTGTCTTGGAATTTTTAGGCAAACAAATTCATAAGTTCATCAAATGAGAAAATAGAATTTTTAGGCAAGGAAGAGTACCATTCAAGTGTTGTATCCTTAAGAGATTGAGGGAATAATTTTTCCATCAATGCATCATAATGGAATAAACATGTGCACATGGAATTAAAGGTTGACACATGAATTTGTAGATCCCCTTTGCCACCATACTTCTTAAATTAGGGAATCTCCATTCCTTGTGGAAAGGGAGTACTTAATATTTCTATCGACAATGGACTATGTTAGAAGAAGGGTTGAAAGATAGGTTGGGTATAGGCTTGGGAGAGATTTGCTAGTTGGATTTACATCTTACCCATATTCTGAAGAAGAGCATTTAGAATAGGGTCATGGGATGACAAAGGTCCAATGGGACCTCCTCCAGAACTAACACCAAAGCCACCTTTAGAACCACCAATGTGGCCACCATCAGAGCCACTACTGGAGCCACCTCCACTGAAACCACCTCTGCCAGTGCCACCCCCATTGCTAAAGCCACCACCACTACCAAAGTCCCCACCACTCATACCACTAAAACCTCCACCACTAGAGGTGATAGGAGGGGTGAAACTAAAACCTAAGGGTATTTTGTTTTCTTTGAATGTTTTGGATCTCTCAAAGGAATAGGAGATGTTGATTGATAGGACTGTGCTAGCCATATACACAAAAGTGGTAGGAATCAACATTCCTAACGGTCTCTCATGATCTTCGAGAGTGGCCCCTTGTATAATGTTAGCATTGTTTGGAAGGACACACACTTTAGTTAGACTAGAGGGACTAGTGAGGAGTTCTATGTATGTTTGGTCTTTTCCCACCATATATTTTATTTCACTAATAACTTGAGCAACTCTAGCTAACTTTAGGTCCTTTTCCAAGTGATTCTTTAGGTCACCTAGCCCTTTGCTAAGGGTTGAGATATTTTCTAAAGGAAAGTGAATGGATTCTTACTCATCTATTGATGATGGTGTAGGAGATGCAAGAGAAGTGGGGACATGGTTGGTCTCATCAAACAATCCTACCTCACCCCTCAACAAGTACTCCTAGGTAGACAAACCAATGGAAGATTTGGCCAAAAGGCCTATAGAGAAACCAGTAGTGACCTTTGTCTTCTCTATCAGAGGGTGTCACACACTTCTCCTAACAACATACCCAAAAGTTGTGGACTAGATTGTGATGCTCATAAACCTTCACAACACTCAGGCTTACAATGATCACTAAGTGTAAAGGACAAGTCTCAACACAAACAAATGGATAGATGTTGTTCACATTAGGTTCGCCAAAAATGTAAGAGGAACCAACCACACCAAGACTCTAGGTCATGGAGAGCCAAGAGTGAAGGGCTGCCCTAACTTACCTCACTCTAAAAGGATAAGGATCAAGAATGAAGAGAAATATGTAGTACTTATGTCACTCTTCATACCTGAGTTCAGGTTTAGGCTAGGTGAGCTAGTTTTTGGAGTCGATATTGTGTCTTAGATAGCTCTCTATCTGACGACAACAACACAATTGTGGGACAATAGTGTGGTGTGATAGTGGCTCTTAAGTGTGGTGGAATTCATATTGTTGGCCTAGCTTGTTCATATATATGGGAAAAACAAAATAAGGAAATATAGAAAATAGATACTAAGATGGTAAAGCAAGTAAATAAGAACTAGGGTGATGAAGGAGATCTCACAAAAGCACAAATTCACCAGCTATCTCCACATGTACATCCACTTACACACAAGAAAGAGGGAAAATTGTTGGGGTTGTGTATGGTCCTGCCTCAATTAGAACCTCATTTTAGTGTCTCCACTTCCATGGAAAACCAAAAAGCAATGGACTAGAATATTCAATAAAGGAAAGAAAAAGGAAACAAGGAGATCTAAAAAAAATATTATGATACTCAACCAAAATCACAAAGGAGAGGAGTGAAGCATTACCACCTCCACCCAAAAGCTCACTATCCAATGGAAGTAGAAAGCAAGCTAAAAACTTGGAAAAGTCACCACTATCACTACCATGGTGAAGGGAGGTCTCACAAGGCTCCAAGCTCATAATGTTTGTAATGGCCTCACACTTGCGCTGTGGAGTTGATGGAGTGTTGTTGTTGTTGCAATGCTCAAAAGTGGAATGCTAGAATGTTGCTGTAGCATGAAAAAATGAAGAGGAATTTCTTAGAGAGTTCAAGAGAATGGTTAGAGAGTCAAATAAAGTGAGAGTGGATGAATTTGAAGGAACAATGAGGAAGAATCTACAATTTTTGGGTCAGTTGATCAAAGAGGGACATTACAATTTAGCTCCAATCAGGTGTGTAATGCCTCTGCCAAATCTAGATGCAAGAATCCATTAGGGATAGTAGTGCACTGGGAAAACATCTACATGCCATGCATTTTCCCCCAACCAATATTATCTCAGTAACATAAAGGGAAAATTCCAAGTGGACAGGAGGTAGTTGGGTGATGTGTAATTTTTCCTTCGGATTTGATTTTCTAAGGTGAGGGTATGTGAAAGGGGAATTTGTGTAAGGGGTAAAAATTCACTCCTATACAACAATAAAAAATGATGTAAAGGTTCAAGAAAGGGAATTCCAATGTACTATTGTGCAATGGTGACCAAGGCACTTATATGAGCATGACCTTCATACAAATACTTGCCATTGAATTTCCATCCATCCAAAGAGAAAATAAGAAATGTAAGGATTTTAGCAATATAAGTCCAAAGGGTTATGATATAATGGTAATGGAATCACCATAAGAGCACAATTGAGGAACAAATTCTTGTGAATATAATTAGGTGATCCATAACTCTATTGTTCATGTGGCGCAGTTGCGCTATAACAAATACAAGATGCATTCATGTGTGAACCAAGTTTAATTTGGCTATGTTGTGATAGAAATGGAGGCACTCATATGAGCACAATTCATGTACAAATTAATCACTATCATCACAATTAGGTGTCAATCATCATTGGGTGCATTTAGGTTGAATCAAGTTTAATAGGTTACAATGTAATGACATCATGATCAAAGAATGATTGTACCTCTTCCTACAATAAAGAGACTATAACTATGGTTGATATGTAGATTTGTTGTGTTATATCAATTATGTAGTGCATTCAAGCACAACCCATGTTTAATGGGCTATTCTAGAGAGTGATCAAGATTTTCTAAACCTTATGAATGTTACTTTAAAGTGTACAGCTTAAACTATAGAGCAAGTTTGTCACATAATTGAATGCAATCTTGGGTTACCACAAACTATAATAATGTGATCTGCTATAACCATTACGAGCAATATTAAAGCAAGACCCATGCCATATAGGATAAATTTCCTTGATCAGGTTTACATACCTTAATGATTAATTTACAAAAGCTTCCCACACACTCTAGGATACAATCCAAGATCATAGCACACCCTATCAAGACAACTAATTTTTTCACCCAAGATTTAAGGTTTTTTTTAAATACCAACAGAAGCATTGGTAAGAGCATGACTAGGGTACAAACCCTAGGCCTCCCTAGAAATGTAAAACATAACTCGACAACAAAAAGAATACCCAATACTATTTTTTTAAATTCCCATATAAAGAAAATGCCCAATGTCCTTTGTTTTAAATACCAAGATAGTTAATAAAAAAGGGTTCACTGAACATCAACTTTTTTAACACCAAGGAAAATTGATAAAACAATAAAAAATTAGAAAATTGTGTGTAATACTAGAAAAGGTTGAGACCTCATTTGTTTCACAAAAAAAAAAACATTGTCTTGATAGCAAAAAAATCTAGGACCATTTTTTTTAAATGCCCATTTCAAGTGAAAACCTAGCATCGAAATACCCAAACAACCAATAAAAAAAATATTGACCATCAATTTTTAAATATACCCAGATATCCAGTAACAAAATTGCCAACATCATAAATTTCAAATAGCCAAATATTACTTCACAAAAACACCCAACATCAATTTTTTCAAATACTCTTAAACTTTTTAAGAATGGTTTCCTTACCTCTAAGATGATCCACAACAAAAAGATCAAAATCCTTAAGATATACTTCTAGGTGGGGAGCTATCTAATAGAAGGATTTATTTGCCCACATTCTAGACTAGTACCTTGAAGCACTATTGTAGAAGATTCCTCCACTGGGAAATCCCTTCAATTACTGCTCAATATCTCCATATTCAAAACCCTTCAAACTCTATTTGTTTTTCCAGACTATTTCTTCTAATTAAGCAATAGTTAAAAACCATGAGAAAATGGTGGTTTTATATCATTTTATTTTTGTTAGGAATTTATAAATATATATAAATTTGTATGCATAGGTGTCAACTAAAGCATAAATTGATGGCTATGAATATTTTCTCTCTAAAAAAAAAAGCTTGATGCAAAATACTAGTCATTTATAGCTGTGATTTTATCTAATGATAAAATTAGTCATTTATAGTTGTGTTGCAAAAAATGAGTAGAATTTAGTCATATTTAGTTGTCATGACTAAAATGTTTAGTCACATAGTCATTTATTTTCCAAATTGTACTAGTGAAAGGGGCAACAAACTTCAGAAAGCTATTTCTCAGAAACTATGTCACTTAGAAACATTCCATCTAAGGTTACAAGGTCATGTAGGGCCTTGTACAATAACCTCTCTTAGATTTGATAGATCCAAGTTGTTTTCCTATGGTGAAGAGTTTTTGGTTGATAGAAAACAAAACAGTTGCATGTAGTGTAAAACTACAAAGTGGTATAACTTTCATTTTGTTCATCGTATGACCAAACCCACTATTCCAACACATACAGATGGGTGGGTTTATGCTAGGAAAGTTCTTGTTTCACACCCAAACATGTCAAAATAGTTTGAGCTACATTGTACCAATGAAGTCCCTTAAGAAACCAAAGTGCAAAGGGGTAGAAAATTTTGATGAGCAATTACTTGAAAACTATGGCACTTTGAAACATTATGTCTAAGGCTATGAGATAAAGTAGGGCTCCTCTACAATAACCTCTATCAACTTTTGATAACTTCTATAATTTTTTTTTCCTATTTTCATATGACCAAATTAACTATTCCAACATGTCCGAATGGGTAGGTTCATGCTAGGGAAGGTCCTGTTTTGCACCCAAACATGCTGAAATAGTCCAAGCCTCATTGTATCAGTGAAGTCTCCTTAGAGACTAAAGTACAAAGGTGTAGCAAACTTTGACAAGAAATTACTCAAAAATAATCACACTTAGAAAAATTACATCCAAGGCTACTAGATCATATTGGGCCCCTCTACAATAACATCTCTCAATTTTTGATAATTTTGAGTCATTTTCAAGTGGTCAAGAGTTTTTAGTTGATGAAAAATGGGTTAGTTACATGTATTGTAAAGTTGCAAAGTGGTGTAACTTCCATTTTTTTGTGGTATGACAAAAATAATAGTTCCAACACATATGGATGGGTGGTTTTATGCTAGGAAAGGTCTTGTTTAGCACCCAAATATGTTAGAACAATATGAGCTACATTGTACCTGTGAAGTCTACTAAGAGACAAAAGTGCAAAGGGACAACAAACTGTTGGAAAAATAAGGACAGACAACTAAGAGGGGGGGGCTAAATCAGTTGCCACATAATCATAAAATTTTTAGACATTACTTAGGATTTTATGAATAAGAAATTAACTATAAACAATTAACACATCAGAGAGATAGAGAACACCAAGATTTTTTCACGTGGAAACCCTATTGGGGGAAAGACCATGGTGGATGTTAGTCCACAAGATTATACCCTGTTAAAAGTATAATGAAATCAATAAAGGGGAATGCACATGCATTCAAGCACACTACCTAGAGCTCACTACTCAATTACAGAAGGGGCTCACTGTCCAAAAATTCATAATAGGATTAAAATCTAGAGGGTATGAATTGAAAAATTAACTTCTGCACAAGCCTGATTATAGTTCCAATTAAGCACAAAAAACTCCTCTTTTCACTCTTCACACTTCACTCAATCTTCTTCACACTCTTCTTTGCAATTGAATGCTATTCACGCATACACACATAAGAGCACACCCAGCACACAAAGTATCTTTTCCACACACTACACTGATGAAACAATTGCACATATATGTATGCATCATGAGATTTCATCAACAACTTAGTCAGCCAAGAAAATAAAACATATTTGCAATGTTGGCCCAAATTTAGAAATAATTTTTTTAATACAAATCCACCAAGGTCAGCCACAACATACTAGAGACCCAAATTAACAAATCCAACACATAAATACTTCAATTAATTCCTCCTCGAAGATCCACAACTTGCTACCACCAACATGTCGGCCAAGAACAAGAAAAATTGAACATATGCAAGAAAAATTTCTAACGACGAGCACACCAATCAATGTGGACATACAACAAATATAGAGCATGATCTAGAAACATTCAAGAGCACCAAGAAATAATAGAGAAACATTCGCAACAACTAAGATTTCTAGATCACACAAACTTCACTTAGGAATATTGACAAAGACCACAGAAACACTGTCAGACCACAACATGATCAAATCTATACACAAACCTCTAAAAATTTTGGTAGATGATCTAGATACACTCAGTAGAAAACCCTTTAATCCACAATAGTTGAACTTCAATGTAAAGAACAAGACGCCTTCATGACCTGCACAGTTCCACTAAGAACCTGGAACACTTTCTCTTACAAATTTCTCAATATCCTCGACACATATAGCCTTTGATACACCAAATTCTAATAGTGTTGACATCAATGACAACCACATATCAGCAACACATCCATAGCATCCAACAATCTTTCCCTTTGGCATTGATGACAACACATGATGTGAAAAATACCATCAACCCAACACATTTGCTTTCCCTTTGGTTCTAACTCATCTCCTCAATTTCTCTTCAACCCTTAAAAGAATTTTTCACATTACACTTCTCCCCCTTTGACATCAATGGAAAAGGTAACCATACACGCTCTGAACAACATATCTACACATCTGACTACTCCCCTTGAGTAGCAGCCATGAAAACATCAATTCAGATCAAAATATATCAATGTAGCTCATGGATTGATGCAAGTAAATGCATCTCTTAGTTCTTATCAGGAGGGGTGATTACCCCTAGAATTCCTCTGACATACTCAAAAGTATCCTTCGACAACAATTTAGTAAAGGGGTATGTGCAGAATCATCATGGAAAAAATAGGCCCTTAAGTGGCAAAAAATTTAGAAAACTTAGAGTTAGGAAACTTGACGTAAAAATTTGAATAAGTTATCTATATTATTTCAAAATTATGTAAGAGCAGAATATGTAGAAAATTGAATTTAGTTTCTAAACTACTAGGTTTATTTTTTTAAATCTATTTGGTGAAAATTTGAAATTTCAATGCAATAGTATTCTAAATTTTAGGGAAAAATAAGAAGTAGGTGTTTATCTAACCACCCTAACCACAATAAAATGATAACATTTTCTTACAATATTTTAGATATAACTAGAGGACCCATGTTACTTATGTGATGCATACCTTTTGTAATTTTTTCAGGTAAATAATTAATTATGATTTTTATTACAACTTTTAAAAAATATAAAAACTTGTATGTCCGACCACCTTTAACTTGGTCAAACTTCATGAAATTCATTTTTTAGTCCCATAGTATGCAAAGCATAGAATGTGACACATGTTTTAGATTCAAAAAATTTTACAATTGTTTGAAAGCTATAGATGTTTTTCAATCAGCCTATCAATCAACACTTTAGCCATAATTCAAATAGAAAATGAATAATAATTATTTATTAAATTCAAAGTAAAGCATAATTTATATTGGTGGAAAGCTGAGAATATCCTTTAAAAACCCTTTTTGTTTCATCAATTTTGGGTAAAAAAAAAGTCACCAACCACATACCCATCATATCACCACTTTTTTGCCCATCATGATCTTGCACACCCAAAGATGTCCGCACTTACTCTTTGGAAGGAACATACTCCAATCTGACTTATTGTTCATTCACTTTCTACCTTAAGAAGTAAAAATTGATTGATATATGTTTAGTATTAGAGTGAAGTACCAAATTCTTTGAAATATTTATTGCACTTGAATTGTCATAGTATATGGAAATAGGTTCTTTATATACCACCCTGATATCTTTCAACATTTGTTTCATCCATATTACTTAAGTACAATTGTTTGTAGTAGCAATATATTTTGCATCAGCAGTAGATAGAGAAATGGAATTCTACTTCTTACTCAACCAGGATACCAGCTTCTTCCCTAGGAAGAAAGAACCACCACTAGTACTTTTCCTATAATCTACATCTCGAGCCCAATCCACATCAGTATATGCACTCAAAGTGAGATCATCAGCCTTTGGATACCAAAGTCCAAAGTCAATTGTTCCTTTTAGATATCTAAAGATTCTCTTGACAATAGTCACATGTGATTCTTTTGATCAGCCTGAAATCTAGCAACCATACATACAACATTCATAATATCTGGTCTAGTCTACGTTAAATAAAGAAATCCATTGATCATTGACTTGTATCTAGTTTGATTTTCCCTAGGAGAATCATGATTTTATGTTAGCTTACAACTGGTCACCATGGGAGTACTAACAGGCTTTAAATCTTCCATCCCAAATTTCTTCAGTAGCTCTCTCAAATATTTGGACTAAGCTACGAAATTCCCTTGTCTAACTGGCTCACTTGTAATCCTAAAGAGAACTTCATCTCTCCAATCATACTCATCTCAAATTCATCCTTCATTTCATCAACAAACTTCATACATAGATTTTCATCTCCTCCAAAAATGATATCATCAACAAAGACTTCTATAATTAACTCTTTATCATGATTCAATTTGAAATATAAGTTGCTATCAACAATACCTTTAGTGAATCCAAGCTTCAATAAGTATTTTTCCAATCTAACATACTAGGCTCTAGGGGCTTTCTTAAGTCCATATAGAGCTTTCTTTAGGTGAAAAACCACATCTTCCTTGTCAGTTAGCTGAAATCCATCTAACTGTTCAATGTATACTTCTTCTTCTAGTTCTCCATTCAGAAATGTTGACTTCACATCCATCTGATAGAATTTATAGTCCTTGTATGCAACATAAGCAAGAAACAATCTAACAACTTTGATTCTGGCAACAAGGGAAAATGGAAAAAGTTTCTTGAAAATCAACACCTTCCATCTGAGAATACCCTTTACATACCGGTCTTGCTTTATCCCAAACCACTTCACCTTGTTCATTCAGCTTGTTCCGAAACACCCATTTAGTACAAATCACATTTTTGTCTTTAGGTCCGGGGAGCTAGTATCCACGCCTCATTCTTTTCAATTTGTGTTAGGTCATCCTTCTCATATTTCCATCCATTGTTCGCCTTGGCATGCTTCCGCTGATATTTTTTAGGTTCAATATTGAAATTAGGCAATACTCTTTTGCAATTGGTATGATATAACCAAGGGTTGCTTGCACTATCACTTAGAAGACTTTTCATTGTCTCCTTCCTTGAACCTGCTACCAATGGGTTCTTGTTGAGCTTAGAAGACTATCCTAGTCCTGCTCCAACTCTTCTCAAAGAGTTCTCCACTTGTGCTTTACCCTTGGAAGACCAACACCATGTGAATTTGCAAATCTCCTTTCAACACCTAGAAGGATCTAGATGCCAACATCATCATCTTAGTTGAACAACTTGTAGGGGAGTTAAGAACTTTGTTTCCATACATTTCATCACCAATGGAATACATCTTAGAGGTTCTACTGTCTTCACTCCTACCGATCTCAAGATTTTGTCTTGAGGAGGCCTATTTCTACTAGCCCTTACCAATCCCTTTTTGGCTTTTCCTACCCAAACTCTCCAAAGGACCTGTCAAATAAATTGCACTTTCTAATACCCTTTTTAGAGCTTTAAATCTTGCACTTGGTTTCAGACCTCTACCTGTTCCGTACAGTGGATTCCTATAAACATGGACTATTAGGGCTAATTGGCCTAATACCTAGGGTTTCACTGTTCTTTGATACAAATCTCCTTCCAAAGGATTGATTGAAGCTTCAACCCTTTCAACCTATTAAAATGTGACTAAAACCTCCTTGACACCGTACAGATTCCGTACAAAAGTCCCTTCCCCTGCCAAAGTTCTTCAATTTTCACTCCCAATTCCCTAACCGGGCAGCCCTAGCTCACCTAAGGTTTGGGTTTAAAACTCTTTGCTCCATTCTCTATGTTCCCTACTGCTAAATATTTACAAAGGAGTGGCTCCCCTTCCATATCCTACTGGTCTCAGGAAAATCCCGTGGACAGAGTTTATGGGGGAGCCATGAGAAATCAGACAAGACTGTACAAAACAAGAAAAATCTCTACAACCTTAAACTATGAACCCAAAACACTAAATCAACTCAAAGCCTCTTGACTACAAGATGAAATACACTCTATACCATTCAATGAACACAAAAACAGTGAGAAATCTGTATATACAGTGCCTTTTGTACGACTGTTTCTCAAGAACTCAGGTGAAACACAGAAAATGCAGTCTTCTCCTATTCCTTCTAATCCAAAACTTAATTACAATGTATGTATTATTGCTCTCTACGAGCCATCATCCCTATTTTGATGCCTTTCCCACATTCAAAGGAAGTTGATCGAGCACTTACCCTGATTTCTAGGGATTCCCAATGACAAGTAAGTTGCATGCGACCTAACAATGTTGCCATGCAACTTTGCAACATTCTTGCAACTCTTTCCATTATCCTACTTTTTAGGATCTCCAACTCCTTGCTTCGAACCATCAACTTCCTCAACTGCCTCTTGGCATCTTCTAACAACAAGGATATGATTTTGACACATTTAATGCTTTATGTTCTAACATAAACTGTCCCAAGCTAATTAAAGCCAAAATTTAACAACAATGCAAACTAAGATGACATTAATCCTAATGATTAACTCACCACACTAACAAGACCTTCTAAGGTCCAAATCAAACATACTAAGATCCTGACTTGGCTAAGGTCAGGTACAAGCCAAAAATTTTAACAAGGTGGAGGTCAGCCTAGGTGCTCCTGCACCATCCTCCCCAAAATAGAAAACTTCAATCCACCCTTGGATTGAGCAAGTTGGGATCAATGCCCAACTTCTTGAACTCTGCCTGGAGATTTTGGGTATGAGTACCCAAGTTATTTGTGGAGTTGAATGGATGGATATATGGAGAGAAGTTGTGATACTGGACAAATTGTTATATATATATACATACATGATTCCCCATCCGGTAGTGTTATCTCCTAAGTCTCTCCCTTTCTTGAATCTTTGAGAAGATTCAATGTGCATGTGAATCCCTAGGTTTTGGGTGTTTTTGTATATGTGTGTGTGTTTAATGTGGTTGCATGTTTGAGAATGTGTGTAACCCGGTTCCTTTGATGGCCTCCAAGCTTGAGGGTGACTGGTTTTCCAGTCTAAGGTTCGGTGGTGAGCACCCCATTGGCTTCAGAAGAAACTTGTATTATGTGTAGGTTCTACATATTTTTTGTTAAGATAGCTCTCAGTTTTGAAGAAGTTGCAAAAATATCCTATATGTGTTCTATTGTAAATGTTATGGTAAACTACCATAGTGGACAAATTGTAAAAGTCATGTTTGACTACTATATAAGTGTAGACATGCAAAACTAACATTATGCATTCGATCGGATTCAGTCAAACTAGATGTTGCATTAGATCCATTCATCACCTTTAATCCATTCATTAAATAATCTCATTTATCAAATAAACATTATCATTCAACCTTCATCTTGCATCATCCATTTAATTAAATAAATCAGGACTTCATTTTCATATTCCATCATTTTCTGATTTAAATAAATCAATTATCAAAGTCTTGAAAAGTCAAATCATCTAATCAGCATTAATCAGCATAATCATCATCTAATGCTAACTAATGCTAATCCCATCCCACTTGCATTATCTAGATCTATCCACTTGCACAATAAATCAATTTTATTGATTTATTAAAATCTCATTTTCTTTCAACATGACAAGTCAAACAGGGCATTTATTGCTCTTCTTTCTTGTCCCTCTCTCAAAATTTATTGCAAATTTGAATTCAAAATTTCCCCCTCTTGGGCACTCTTCCCAAATCTTGCACAACCATCAATTCAATCACATGATGACAAGTGTCCCCAAACTCATTGGCTTGTTTTGATCCTTTTACATTGGTCCCTCTTCAACACTTGGCATTTTGAAAATCTTTAAATAGGTGCATCATCCTCAAGCAAATCCTTCACAATTTCATTCAAGGTTACTCTCTTCATTTGAGATTTGATCTTGTTCATCATTTCACTCCATCATCTCCATTGGCATTTTATCATTTTGAGCTTTGATCAAGGATTGGGAAAGGGTCACTAGCACATGTGACACCAATCCAACTATGGAATAGGTAGTTTGTTGAATGTTTTCATTATGCATTTGGTTTTCTTTTATCTTTTGTGGCATTTTGGAACATTTGCAATGTATTTCATAGGGGTATTCTTGAAGGATTTGTTGATACTAACCCTTGTTTGAGTATAGTGTTTGCAGATTTTTAAAGGTACTTACATATGGCGCTAGAAGGAGGGCAGTGTATTTTGATTAAGATGGATTGATTATATGTTGCGTTTGGTATTTGTACTCCCATTTTACATGTTGGTTTCTTTTTTTTACATTCACACCTCAATGTTCATTTAAAAGTTTTATGTCTGACTTTTTAATGATTTGACTTTATACACACTCTCTGCTGTGTTTGAATTTGAGAGCTATCTTGTCCGCAGCCCACTCTCCATTACTTTCTGCATTAATAAAAAAAAAATAGTATGGTAGCTATAAAAGTGGGTTTAGAAGCTATCCATGTGTTGGTTTATGATCTGGCCCAGGAATTGCACTAATTAGAGTACGCTGTCAAAGATTCATCTGCCATTGCATTCCATGAGTTAACATCTTAAAAGAGCATTTTTTCTCACAGTCCGCATGCACGTCCCTTATCTATTCATGTCTCCAGATATTCATGGTTTCTGATCCATATTTTTCAGTGTTTCATTGAACCAGGTAGAAGTATACGGGATTAAAGTTTTGAGCATGGAGTCTTTGTTTTTAACTAAGTCTTTCATCTCAATATGGCGTTACAAGAAGCAAGCATATGCATTTGAATCAAATCTTATAAGTCTCTATGTTCCCTGCAATACAACATTATGAGGTCCTCCGGTAGCTGTCTCTCTCCACACACAAAAGCGTGTCTTTCACACATTCTGCCAAGTAGTTGCGTCTTTGTTTAATGGTTGAGAGTGTGTCGAAGTAGCTATACACATGCCATTGTAGTTATTCACTTGCCAAATGACTTCTTCACTGTCCATAATCACTCGCCAACTGTCTTTATTCCTCCAGCCGTTTGTGTTTTTTTCTTATATACATGTTTATCTCTGAAAAAAAATCTTTGATGACCAGCGGTTAAGGAAATAGGTACGCGTGTATGGCTTTCCCTGTTCATGACAGTGGTCGACACAATAAATGTGACAG
This sequence comes from Sequoia sempervirens, assembly GCA_007258455.2. Taxonomy (NCBI): domain Eukaryota; kingdom Viridiplantae; phylum Streptophyta; class Pinopsida; order Cupressales; family Cupressaceae; genus Sequoia; species Sequoia sempervirens. Next base: position 1,533 of record VDFB02169856.1, on the reverse strand, counting down.
GGCAGATTCACATGAGAATCTTGGAATTGAGTGTTAGTCTTTAATACATGATAAAGGCATCTTTCAGCTTGAAAGCTCAGAGTCTTGACTTCTAGTTTCATTAGGCCGCACCCAGATCTCCATGAGGTTTATGATTCAGCTTCTAACTTGGTTTCCAGTATTCTCAAAATTGTAAATACAAGATTACTGATAGATATCATGGTAACTAATCTATTTTTTTTGAATGTTTTTATCGCTGTAAGGACGTTGGAAATGGGGTTCACATAAATGGCACGATTGGTAGTTATTTATTTCTAATGTTGATATTTTTTTGGGCGCTATCTGTCATTCACATTTATGCTGATAACAAGACTTAGGCGGCTCTGCACCATCTAACAGCATTTGCGTGAAGATTCAGTACACCTTTCTAATGAAGTCAACATTTGAAATCAATGTAACGTACAAATTTTGAAGCATTCTATCGATTGAAGAGGAGGTTGCATTTAAAGTTTACTGCAGGAATATTGGCGTAGGATTTCAATCTGTCCACATCTGTCAGAGGCATTCAGGACAGAAGATAGCTTTACATCTGCCAGATAGTATTTATTTAAAAGGCCACGCACAACTTGGCAACTCAATTAGAGACAGAGTAGATATCATTTTATGCTGATTTTGATGAGGCTGAAATAAACTATTGCTTATTTGGAGGGATAATTCTTTTCTTCTCATATGCGTATTTAGAGGAATTTCATTCTTTATTTGCTTATTTGGATACACTAATTGCTTATTGCTTGTGGGTAACTACTTAGAATAATTAATTAAGGATGATATACTTAATTAATTAAAATATGTTAGCTACTTTAAAGAGAGTGGATTAGTAATTAGTGTTATCATGTTTCTACAAATTTAATGTTTTCAAGTGTTCTAAACATTAATTGCTTCTACTATGGCATAGGTACAAAAACAAACGAAGGTACAAGCGAGGTACAAACAAACAACGAAGGCGAAAAGGTGCAAAGCGAAAGAGAAGGCTATCAAACGAAAACGAAAGGAGGGGAAGATTTTTTTTTTGAAAACACAATGTGTTTTTTAACACTTTAAGTGTTGATCAACACTACTTCACGAAGTTGTTTATCCTTTCGTTTTAGAACACTAGTTTTCATTTGGGTCTAAAACGAACAATTTGATTTTCATTGTAAAGGGCTTAAAACGAATCTTAGGACAAACTTACTAGATTTCGCTTTGGTTAAAATTTGAACACAATCTCTCATATTTCATTTGGTGCTTAAAACGACTACACAATTGCTTTGAAGGGTATAAAACTAACAAGTGTTTGATTTGTGTGATTGTCTTTTGAGTACGTATCCTCTCCCCTTGCGCTTCGTGCGATCTAGGGTGCAAGAGAAACACTCAAAATACATTTTATTGCTTTGAAACACTTCAATTTGGGCTTAAAAATTGAACATCTTGTGTGAGTGTGAGTAGGGACATTTTCGCGTACATTCTCTTTCTTTGTGCCATCAAAGATCGATCGAGTTACGGATTGTGTCTTTG
>VDFB02169855.1:205094-266050 GCA_007258455.2 Sequoia sempervirens | reverse complement strand
TTGGCACCCAAACATGCGGAATTGCTCTGAACTATGTTCAACCTGATTGATCCCTTAAGGCTTAAAAGTGCAAAATGGCTGCAAACTTCAATATGTTGTTGCTCAGATACCATGATATTTAGAAAATCCTCATCTAATCCTATGGGATCGTGTTAGCCCCTCTACAATAACCTCTCTTTTTTTTCACTATCTCAGAGGAATTTTCCCGTGGTGGAAAATTTTCACTTGGGGAAAAAGTTATCAAATGCAAGTAGTTAAAAGTTGCAAAGTGGTGCAACTTTTGTTCTGCAACTCGTGTGACCAAACAGAATGTTCCAACACATTTGAATATGTATGTTTATGCTAGGAATGGTCCTCTTTTTCACCCAAACACGCGAAATTACTCTGAGCTATGTTCAACCAGATCAATCCCTTAAGAGTCCAAAGTGCAAAATGGCTGCAAACTTCAACATGTTGTTACTTGGATACCATGATGCTTAGAAGATTCTCGTCTAATTCTATGGGATTGTGTTGGGACTCTCTACAATAACCTTTCACGGTTTTCACTATCTCAGAGGCATTTTCTTGTGGTGGTGAATTTTCACTTAGGGAAAAAGTTGTCAAATGCAAGTAGTTGAAAGTTGCAAAGTGGTGCAACTTTTGTTCTACAGCTCATGTGACCAAACAGACTATTCCAATGCATTTGAATAGGTATGTTTACGCTAGGAATGGTCCTCTTTCGCACCCAAACATGCCGAATTGCTCTGAGCTATATTCAACTGGATCGATTCTTTAAGGGTCCAAAGTGCAAAATGACTGCAAACTTCAACATGTTGTTACTTGGATACTGTGATGCTTAAGAACTTGTCTCATCCTATGGGATTGCATTGGGATCCTCTTCAATAACCTCTCTCGGTTCTTGCTATCTTAGAGGTATTCTCCCGTGGTGGAAAATTTTCACTTGTGGAAAAAGTTGTCAAATGTGAGTAGTTGAAAGTTGCAAAGTGGTGCAACTTTTGTTTTGCAACTCGTGTGACCAAACAGACTGTTCCAACACATTAAAATGGGTACATTTATGCTATACATGGTCATCTTTTGCACCCAAACACATGAAATTGCTCTAAGCTACGTTTAACCAGATCGATCCCTTAAGGGTCCAAAGTGCAAAAGGGAAGCAATCTTTGATGGGATATTACTCAAAAATCGTGATGCTTATGAACTCTTCGTCTGAGCCTATGGGATCATGTTGGGCCTCTCTACAATAACCTCTCTCAGTTTTTGTTATCTCAGAGTCATTTTCCTATGGTGTATAGTTTTTACTTGATGAAAAAAGTGTCAAATGCAAGTAGTGTAAAGTTGCAAAGTGGTGCAACTTTCGTTTTGCAATTCATGTGACCAAAAAAATTGCTCTAGTGCATCCCGATAGGTATGTTTATGCTAGAAATGATCCTCTTTCACATCCAAACACATGAAATTGGTTTGAGCTATGTTCAATCGACTTGATCCCTTATGATGGCATGCAAAAAAATCAAAAAGAGAAACATACACACAATGGTTGATTAGAATCCATTCTTGTAGAATGGTTTTAACTTTGATTAGAATTCATTTTTGTGGAATTCTATTAAGTTCCAAGCAACTTAGAAGTAGATTTCTGAAATAGGTCTGAACTTGCTCATACAAGGGTTTGATTGTAATATGTTGAAATAGGCCATTCCACCTATTGTTCAGGCTGTGTTTCAGTGGAATGGGCCTAATGTAAATAGGATAGAGAGTAGGAATAATAAAATATAATTGGTAAAGGCATTGGAAGAGATTACTAACGCTGTCCTTGTTGAAAATTCAGAATTAAGGCCCCTTAAAAGCAAGGCTAGAAGAGGTGAAAACAAGAAATTCCTTGAAAATAAGTTAGAATAGGTTGGAAATAGGGTGAGGTTGTGGATTTTGATGTGTTCAAAAGGTCTGCAAGGATAGGGGAGATCAAAATTATGTTATGGCATGATGCCTTAGTTGGGGAAATAGGGGTTTTGAATGAAAAAGAGAGGTTTGAGGGAGTAAAAGTGGGTAAAGTCAGAGGGTAGCATAATTTGGTGGACAATTAAGTTTGTGCAAGTAGAATGAAGAGTGTTGGAAGAGGTTCTGAGGTTGTATGAGGTCCAGGTTCAGGTTCGGGGGTTCGGTCGCTAGTTCGGCTAAAATTTTTTGGGGGTTTGGCTCATTTGGGTTACGTTGGTACAAAAACATGTAAACAATATATATATATATATATATATATATATATATATATATATATATATATATATATGCAACCTAGAAGCATGAATTAGGATTAGAATATCGCATAACATCACATATAAAACAAAACCACCATAAACGTGAATGTCATTTAAAATGTATGCATGATAAATATTCATCGTTGAAACTTGAATTGTGGTAGCTTGATATACAAAGTCTATTGATGCTAGGATTCAATTTCTATGATTTTGAAAAAAAAAGCCAACTAAGTAGAGTTATCAACGTTCTTCAGAAATCATAAGAATTTGTTTAGTACACTAGCCATTTTGATGTCTTCTTGCAATCTCAAAAATTATTTTGTATCATTGTTACATTGGTCTTGAGAGTGGTAGCTTAATATAGCTCCACAATACAAAATTTGGTTTACCTACACAGTGTAACAGTGGCATAGGTAGATTTTTCTTTCAAAGAAGCAAAAGGTGAGTGCACAATTGAAGTGTATAAACACATATATTTTTGTAATATCAAGGATAATTTTTGAAACTTCCATGCATTGCTAATCTAAAAGGAAAATTATCTTTCCTAATCTATTTACAACCATGCTTTTGACATTGTCAAAAAGAGAAAAACTTCTTGAATGATGCAAAGGAATGGCCAAGTAGTTCTAACTCTTCACATGAGAGAAGAGAGATGTTGGAGAGTACATCAAGTCAGTGAGAACATAAGTGTAACGCATTTTAGTTTGTAGTATTCCCTACAAATGTGTGATAAATTCTCTGTTCAATGATGTAGAACATTTTTTGAAAAAAGAAAGTTGTGTCACAATCCACTTTCAATCTAACAAGAAAAAATGAAAGCTCAGCCTCTTGGAATGAAAATGCTTGTTTGCAAAACAAATGAATAAGAATGAGGTAGTTAAAGTATTTGAAGTGATTTAGAGGTCACTTTTAGGGTTCCCTTGGGTGTGGGTCAAAGTCAAACTCCATAAAACATTAAAAAAATGTTCAAAAAAAAACTTTTTGGATGCCTATGCATGCGAGTTCTGTCTTGGTTCACCTGGGTTCTGTTTGGGTTTTCCCCAGGTTCTCTTGGGTTCTACCTAGGTGAATCAGACCCAAAAATGAAGGACACTAGTCGAACCCACAAGCGAACCGAACCAGGACCCGCACTAGGAGAGAACCAGGACTAGAACCAAGGCTAAAATAGAAGAACCCGGTAACATAGATAATGTGTCAAGAAGTTGACTACTTCATCTACTCTAAATATTATGTTTTGCAAGTGTTGTGAAGATTATGTATCCTTTGCTTAATTGATTGTTCCAATCAAAGATTAAATATATTGGAATCTTTTTATGAATAATTTCATGGAATACCAATTGAAAATGTGTTTTTTTCTTTTAGATAAAGTTGTTTAGCATCAATCAATTAATTTATTCAAGACAAACCATGAAGGACAACAATGATTAATGCTAGGGCTAACCAATTAATAAGTATACACATGGATAAGTCAAGCATGTACATGTGAATAAGGGAAGCATAAGTAGTCACAAATACGTAAGCCTTGAAGTATACACACGAATACATAGTATACACAACTTAATACAAAGTATGCACAAATACAAGGTATACACATGAAAACGCGTAAGTCACAAAGTATACATTGGAACACATGTAAGTCACAAAGTATACATGTAAGTTGTAAATTATACACTTGAATACATGCAACTAATATCTATTGAACCATGAATTTATAATGCAAATATGGACACCATCGATAAAAAATATTTGTATTAACCAAATGGCCATGTACACATACATCAATATATATCGATATAAGTATAAAATATAGGTACAAAATAGCCATATAGGCTTACGAGAATGCCATATAGGCATACAATGTCAAATATATCCAATAAAAAATATGTACAAAACTGCCATGTAGGCATACAATAAAGGGCTTTGGAATCAAAAGTCATTTCTCTCCATGCTTTGGAAATAAATTATTTCCCTTTTCTTGTCAATCTGATGGCGATAAGTATGTCATTCATTTGTATTGTGCTTGAGGAGTGCTCCTGCTCCTCCTCCTAGTGTTTAGTTCTTGGTGAAGTTTTAATTGTTACAATAAGAAGTAAAGACATTAATATATAGAAATTACATTATAAAAAATGATATATTTAACAAAATAATCACTTACCACCATCTCACAATCACTCTCCATGAGGGAAATGTTTGCACGCCCATGCTAAGGCGTGCTCAAGCCTTGTATAAACCATACAAATAGAAATTAAACTATGAATCAATAATGGTTTGTTTTTTCACTAGAATTAACATCTATAACAATGAAAGTAAATTGAAATTTATTAATTTTCCTCATACCTCACCTGTCAGAGCCATCGAGGATTGTATAGCGGATGAAACACCGATCTCCATTTCTCTAGTAACATTTGGAGGTGTTTCCACCTATTCAATCACAAAAACTACAATAGCGATCCACGACATGACTTATAATGTATGAGATAATGAATTTTTTTTTGAGTACTTATTAAATAATATATTTCTAACTATCATGCTTACTATCTACCCTATCCATATCTTGTTCGAAAGAACGTGTTTTTAGGCTTTTACCCATAGCAGCAATCCACTGCATCATTTGATAAAATTATTTTGTATACATGTACAATAACTGTGGTGGCATAGAGAAGGCAGTGAACTGTTTGAACAAATGCCTCAAAGAAATGGGGTCTCATGGTGATGGAATTCCATTACAAACAAATGCACATCATCGCATTCCATCACCATAAGACTACATTTCTTTCAGGAATTTTTTTAGACAGTTCATTGCCTTCTCTATGGTATTATTGCTTACTATTATGCTTTGATAGAAATTTTTCCAAGCATCCATAGTTCGTTGGAAATCACCTATTTTAGGCTTTTAGCCATAGCCGCAAGGAAGTGAGTAGTTTGATAAAATGCTTTGGTACACATGTATGGAAAATGTGGTATCATAGAAAAGGTGGTCAGATGTTCAAAGAAATGTGGTCTCATGGTGATGGAATGGCATTCCATCACCATGAGACCACATTTCTTCAAGGCATTTTTTCAAACTACTAACTACCTTGTCTATGATATTGCTTACTATTATGCTTCGATATATTTTTTCCAAGCATCCATAGTTTGTTGGAAAGCACATTTTTTAAGATTTTAGCCATAGCAGTGAGGCAATGAATTGTTTGATAAAATGTTTTGGTAGACATGTATGAAAAATGTGGTAGCATAGAAAAGGCGGTGAACTGTTTGAAAAAGTGGTGCAGGTGCACCTTTACAAGAGCATGGCTCCATGAGGAAAATTTAGGATTTTGAGGTTGTATAGGTATTTTCATGATGTAATAAGGCTTAAATAGCCATTTTTTAGTTTGCAATGGTCTTTGGTAGTCATTTTAGGCATAAATTGTAAATTTGCATAATTTTAACAAAAGTTATCAATCAATGTTATAAAAATGCAAAAAGGTGACAAGCAAATGCAATTGGAAACTACTCCTAGACTTATTACTTGTGCTATGTGAAGTAATTGCATCACTTCTTATGTTGACTTTCTAAACAACTATGTTGTAGTTGAAATTTTATCATCGATCAAAATCTAGTTATTAGTTATGGAATGCGAAGTAATGCTTTTAGTTTGAATGATGTGCAATGCAACATAATCAACGTTATGAATATAAACTACACAAATCTATTAAGTATAATTCATTAATTGAACTCTTTATTCTATTACTTGCATGTAGGTTTGAGTAAATCCATTGGCACTAGGAGGTTTTCCCTCAAAACCTCCAATATTAGCCTATTCAACATACAAAATCACATATTAAAATACCATTCATAAAACAATGCTATTAACATGTAATAAATTTATAATTGTTTACTAGTTACATACCCCACCGATAGGTGTACTGCATAAATAAGTAGGTGTTGGGCCGGTCTATCCAGTATCAATAGTGTGACTTGCAAGTTTATTAAAATCATAAAACTAAATTAGTTAATCTTGTTGTATACCTTGATATTCTACTGCTCTAAATGTGCAAACTAGCTAGGAAGTGGAAATGACAAAATACCAAGGACACCTCAAGATTAGCCAAAAGAGTGATACAACGAAAATGAATGTAAATAAAATGAAACACAAACAATTTTACCTCCCTTGGTGTTGATACCTCTTTGATTGGCCCTTGCTTGGATTGGTTGTGTACTCCTTAGATGATTGCTTGAATGTCTAAATGCAAGATTGGAGGTGCAAATGATTAAAACGATAGCTAGATGATGGTAAATGATTGAGGATTTAAATTGACAGCATGTAGTTATGAGAATGCAAAGTGTTGAGAAGGCAAATGGGCAGCATGTAGTTGCTCCAAATGAAAGTGTTCTAAAAATGCCCTTGAGGAGGGGGTATTTATAGAGAATTTGAATTCTCTAGAGAATTCAATGGTCAGATTCATCCAACAAGGCCAAGATGAAGGGCTACGGTGGGTTGAGAAACCCACAAGCCCTCACATCTTGACATGTGGAGGTGAAGTGGACAAGAGGATATGAGGTGGAGATGAGTTGTCAAAAAGGTACATGAGGTGGAAAAGGACATGCACCTTGGGGGATGAGAGGATTTCCACAAAAGGGATTTCTTGTCCCCAAGTGGGAGTGAAAGGGACTTTTGAGGAATTTTAGAATTCCTCAAAAATCTACATGGGAAAAGGAAAGGTGGTTGGGGATATAAATGTGAATTAAAAATTCACATTCTTAGGATGATCTAGAGGATAAAAGGTGGGTTCCAAAAAGGTGGGACTTGGTCACATGTGGAGATTGTGACAAGTCTAAGGTTCTAGAAGCCTTGGAAGAATGGAATGTGAATTAAAAATTCACATATAAAGGAGGAATCTAGGACAAATAAAAGAATTAAAAATTTTCGGAGAATGATTAGGCTTAATTGTCTGTAATTAAGATAAATGAGGATTAGAAGCCAACTTGCAAAAGTTGGAGGATGTGACACATCCTAATCAAGATTAGACATGTGCACATCTCTAATGAAGAAATTAGGAGATGGATTAGATTAGATGAAATGACATGTGAGGAATTAAATAAATGTAATATTTATTTAATTTATTTGATGAAAAGAGGATTAAGGAGGGTAAGGTATTTAATTATTAAATAATCCTTAGGGATTTGGCAGATTAAAGATGTTAATTAAATAATAGTAATATTACTTAATTAACTTATAAGAGGATGTTTAGACGAAAAGTGATAAATTTGGATAAATTAAGTGTCCAAATTTGGATGTCTACATTTTGCCCCTCTTGAGATGGTGCTATGAAGTAGCATCATTTCAAAGAATATTAAAATATAGAACCTAGAAGAAGATGGTTAGATTGGAAAAGATGCCCCAGTCATCAAAGGGATGACTAGGAAGAAAGACGATGGGGGTGAAGATGAAGAGTAGGGATTGAGGATGCCCCCTTGAGAGGACATGCGGGTTGAAGAGAACACGTGTGTGCTCTTGAAATAGATGATGTGATGCAAGGGGAGATGAGGAAGATGATACAAGGTGATGGGTAAGAGAGTAAGTGATATGGAGATGGATGAAGCACAAATGGATTTCAAAAGGTGATGTTGCCCCAGTCAAGGTACAAGCCAAAATGGGTTGACGATGGATGGAGTGTTGTCAATGGGGGAATGAAGGATCCCGAAACAAAATGAGGATAGGGAAGGATACATCCCACTAAGTGGTATTGATGAGGGAAGGATACATACCAAAACACCACTAAAGGATAGGGAAGAATACCTCCCGATGATGATGATGAAAGTGTTGTTGATGAGGGAAGGATACATCCCAAAACAACACCAAAGGGATAGGGAAGGATACTAATGGATGATGGTAAAAGTGTTGTTGATGAGGGAAGGATACATCCCAAAACAACACCAAAAGAATAGGGAAGGATACTGATGGATGATGATGAAAGTGTTGTTGATGAGGGAAGGATACATCCCAAAACAACACCAAAGGGATAGGGAAGGATACTGATGGATGATGATGAAAGTGTCAAGGCTGGTAACGAGACTGGGGACAAGACCAAGGATTTAATTAGGTGATCTGTGCAAGATTGAATAGATGAGGAGAAGAGTGATATGTGAGATGGAGAGAAGGATCTCAAGATCTGGTTTGATATCCATAGATTTGGACTGTAGCTAGACAAAAGCTCAGATTAGGGGTTTGGTTAAGCTCAGATTGGGATAAGATCAAAGCTCAGATTAGGATTGGATTGAAGACTAGAATGATTGAAGGATATGACTGGATTGATGCTACACCGAGTTCCGGAGTTTAAATAGGCGTAAGGTGTTGACAATCAAATTTTTCCCAATTTGGCAATTTTCAAAAATTGTCAAATTTTGCCATTTTAGGAAACTTCATGGTCGTATGTTTGAGAGTCCCAATTTTTTCCAAGAAATACCCATTGGTGAGATAGGATGAATTTCCAACTAACATCCCAAATTCGAGATATGCATTTTGAGTTATGAGCGAAAACAATTTTTCAAAATGTTAGAAAAAAATACTAAATTGGGATTTTGAGGGTCAAGATGAAACTTTGAGGCCCCAAAAATGGGTCAAAACGGGTTCCAATGGCTTTCAAAGAAATCTATTGGAAATCAACTTGTTATCGCATAACGCAACTACTCGTCAAATTTCAGCTCAAACGGACACCCGAGTCAAAAGTTATGGCCTCCAGAAGTGTCGGGGTAAAAATCAAAAATCAATTTTGAAAATTTGAAGACATGGGTTTTGCTCGCAGAGGAAAATTAGGAAATGGGTCAGGATCAGATTTTTGAAAAAGAGAGTAAAAGGGTGCATTTGGGGGGGTCAAAGGTTGGCGGAGAGGGGCGCCCCTCTGGTGCGCTGCTTTGGGTAGCCTTGTGCTCTTGGCCTTACGGGGGGCGCTTGCCACCGCGAGTGGCCGCCGCGAGGGCGGTGCCGGGTGGCTCGGGGGCGGTTCATCACTCTACGGGCAAGCCGCCGCCTGGTGGGGTGGAGATGCCGCCCTGCGCGAGGCGATTCCGCCGCCCTGTGCGGGCGATTCCGCCGCTCCTCTGTGGGGGCGGTTCCATCGCCCCAGGAGGGGCAGACGAAGGGAGGCAAAAAAGGAGTGGGGGGGAAGGAAAGAAGAATGTAAGAGGTAAGAGAAAGGATGAAGAGATAGGAAAAAGGATGGGGGGGTGGCGGGGATGGTGAAGAAGGATGAAGGGATGGGGGATAAATGCAAGATGATGAGAATGGAAAATGAAATACAATCCTAATGCAATTTACGATCTTCGGAGCACTGATTTTTGCTATAGCATAAGACACAAGATGCCTGGGTATGTTGAACCCAGGCGTAATAGTGTCTAATGCATGGAATAAACACAACAGACAAGAAGACTATCCCAACACCCCAAAGCCATGAAGGCCTTGTTCGGGTCCGGTATTGAGATAACCACAAGCATAAAAGGATGCCCCAACATAACACAAGACCTCATGGATCTTGGTGGGTACTATGTGGGACAACCAAGAAGACAAAATAGACATAAAAAGATTAGGATATGCCCCTATGTTGACCAATCAAAACACACCATAATATAATGGATTATGGCGGTCGTAACGAGTGATGATAGGGAGCTCAAATGATAAACAAAAGCCAAAAACATCAAAAGATCGCAATCAATGTCAAACGTTCTTTGCCATAGGATCAAGGGGATAGATGGGATTGATGAGGTCTGTTAGGAAGGATGCATCCTATTGAGACCGATGATGGATACGAAGCTAAAAGATCGTTATGGCGCGGGATGTTCAAAATCGATTGGATTTCATGATACAAGTGAATCTCGTTTGTGAAGAATTGGCTAGATAAGGGCATAGCTCGACGGAAAAACACAAAGAAGACAAGACATGGGACTGACACACCCTAAAGACCTAGGGGCTCGGGGGCTGATCAAATATTAGCCTTGCCTACGTGAAAGCGCACAGCCCTCGTAGTTCAGGGAAAAAGATCATGGATAAAGCAGGAAGAAGACAATGGTGACCGATGATGAAGGACACAACAGGCGACAAACCAATGCCCCGGGGGAGGATCAAATGATCAACCTTGCCTACGTGAAATTGCAGGGGCAACGTAGTTCGAAAAAACCAAAGGCAAACAATAGATAAAGGATGATAAGATGATGATAGGATAAGTGGATAAAAAGATGGGATCGATATGACAAAATAGGATAGACCTGTTGGATTGGATAGGATGATGACGATCACATAAAGCTCAGGGATGGGATAGCTATCCAAAGCAGTAAAATGACTTGGGAGGATGATATGATAGATAGATGAGTGATGAAAAGTGATAGGAGATTGGAAAGATGTGCGAGAGAAGCAGGGGTGATGATGATGAGATAAATGGTATTGGGTTGCATGGGGGAAGGCCTATAGCCAGATACCAATGACAAGGGATTGTGAGATGGGATGAGATAGGATGAGGATAAAGATGGTAGAAGGAATAAAGATATAGGGATGAGGGAGGGGAGGGATTGTTTGGATGGATGGGAATATAAGGATTGGGAGATGAAAGGGATGTTAGGATAGCTAGATACGAAGATAAGGATGGTGAGATGGAAAGGATGCAGTGATAGATGGATAGGGACAGAAGGATTGGGAGATGAAAGGGATGCTAGGATAGATGGATATGAAGATATAGATGGGGAGATGGAAGGGATGTTATGATAAATGATGTCTCCAAGGATTATGTCACAAAGGAAGCAGATGCCCCCACTCTAGATATGTCATATATGAGGAGGCATGAGGGATGGAAGACAAGTGGATGGGAAGACAAAGGAGATAACTAGATGAGGATAGGGTGGGTGACCAAGGAATATGATAGAACATGGATGAAGGGGATGTATACCAATAGGTGTCCAAAGCATGCATAGATAGGTGCCCCTATTTTGATCAAGATCACAAGAAGGATAGAGGGATGGGAGATAAATGGGATATGATGGTAGGATGCGGAAGATAGGTGGGATGGGGAGGATTTATGAAGAGGACAGATAATAGGAAGATGGGTGCATAGCTGGAAGCATAGCGGATGGAGGGAATGCATATCAGGAAGTTGCCCCCAAGTACAGATGGGGATTTACGCATGATGCCTGTTTTCCAGTTTTCATCATGGTGCTTATCCAAGGTGCTTGTTTGCCAAGTTTTCACCATTGGATGGATTATTTCTCTTTACTATTTTTTTTAATTTTTTTTGGACTTTTTTTTGGATTTTTGACTTTTTGGATGTCATGCAAAAGGAGATGGGTAAGGACATGTGATAAGGATCAAGGTGTTAAGAGCTCATGTTTGAAGTGACTGTTGGATATTGGTACAACCTTATTAGGATAAATGGGTTATGCATGAGGATGAATTACAGGAATTTGATAGGGTTGATACATGGGATAATGGATGGGATGCTGGAAAGGGTATGGATGGAATGATGGGGTGGATATGTGATGGGGAGATGTGTTCAGGACCAACATTGGCACATGTGGTGGTGGATGTGGAAAGATAATAGGATTAAGGGATGGAGAATGTGGGGATAATGAAGGAGATGAAATGGTGAATTTTGGGACATAAGGACCCAAAACAGACTTAGGAGATGAAAAGGGTGTATGATTAGCTTTTGGATTATCGACTTTGGATGTTCTAACAGATTTTTCATGTGATGGCATTGCATCTTTTTTCTTTGGGATCCACATGGTTTTGATCTTTGCTTTAATGGGCCTTTGTGGCCTATGGATTTGATGCAGATTTTTCTTTTCTTCACCATGTCTTTTGGAGGGGACATGGGGAGCCTTAGATTCATGTGGATGTTTGGATTTATGCATTTTTTCTTTAACAACCAAAGTGCTTTTAGTAGCAATGGGATGGGTGTGAGGAGATGGATGATGTGGAGTGATGGAGGTAGGATTACAAGGATTACGTGTAGATGGGGAATGTGTAGGTAAGTGCCTTTGTTGATCCTGACTATGGGGTATGTGAGAGGGATGTTTATGATGGATGAGATGGATAGGTGATGAATGGATGAAAGGATGGATAGAACGAGATGGAGGAGGTGATTTTGGGATATAGGGGCCCAAAATAGACGTAGGACCTGGAGGAAACAAGGGCATGGTAGATGGAGGATTGGAGCTAGTAGATGGAGGGATGTAAGGACCCAAAATGGATGGAGCAGATGAAGGAGGAAGATGGACGGTTGTTTTGAGGTGATACGATAGAGGAGGAGGGATGGCAGCATATGATCTGGTGGGGCAATGGAAGAGCCAACATTTCTTTTGGAAAAGGCTTGTTGGGACGTCTAGAGGTTGTACCAACATTTTTGGATTGCGAGTCGTGAGTAGTACATCCAAGACCTTGCAGATACAAGTGTTCTTTAGCTTGGATGGGCTCTATAATACCTTGCTCATGAAGGCCTAAACCTTTTCCTTGATAGTTCATTTTCTTGAGTATTCGATCTAGGACAGGATTTTTGTTATTCTGGAAGAATGATGCGAGTTCATTATTAGGTGGAAGAGGAGGGTTGGTGTATATGCTTTTGTTTTTCTTCTGCGAGGAGACCACCATGGAGGAATGTGAGAGGACCAAGGGGATATGCAAGCGGTGTGGGGATAGAATTTTTAGGCAATGATGGGGGATCATGAGAAGGAGATGATGGGATAGCAACATCAGGAGAGGGAGTAGGGGCCATGATAGGATCTGGATTTGTGGTAGTAGGCTCATGCGATGGAGAGGGAGATGGAGCAGTGGAAGCCTGAATGACAAGGGGGTCATGGGATGGAATGGATGGGGGACTGTGATCTTGAAGTGGACTAGATGGGATGGTGGGATCTTGATCTGGAGAAGGGGATATGTTGGCATGCTTTGGATTAGACTCCTGGTATGACTCATTGTGTGTGGGAGGCATGGTAACGGAGTCTTGTTGGGACTCTTCAAGTGGGGAAGCTGGAGGGATGAAAGATTCATGAGGTTCATTGGAATGGGTTTTGGTGCTACCAGGAGTGGGAGGAGTGGATTGGATTTGGGTATCTTCGATGGATTGGGTAGATCTAGGAGTAGAGGGAGTGGATCGGAATTGGGTGTTTTCGATGGATTCGGTGGTTCTCATAGTAGGAGACGTGGGTTCAATGGATTTAGTGGGTTCAATGGTTTCAATGGTTTGAGCAGTACTAGGGGTGGTAACATCAATAATAGGTGGGGTATGGAGAATGGTCTCATCACTTGTGACTGCGGATGATGGATCTAGATGGCATGGTTCTATGACTTCAAGATGTGGAGTTGGGGATGGCTTCTTTGTAATAAGTCCTTGGAGAACTTCTAAAATGAGAGATTTGCATATGGTTGGCTTGGCTAGGGTGGTAGAAATGGATGAAGGATTATGGATTGGTGGACTAGGGTTAGGTGGAGGAATGGGATTGAATGTAGGACCATGAGTAGATGGGGGATTAGGATTGGATGGAGGACTAGGAGTAGATGGATGAATGGGATTGGATGGAGGACTAGGAGTAGATGGAGGACTAGGATTGGATGGAGGGTTAAGGTAAGGATATTGGAGTGGTGAATTAAGATAGGGAGACATGGATTGTGGATTAGGACAAGAGGATATAGGTGGTGTAGTGGGACAAGAGGATGTGGGGGATGGATTATAATAAAGGTATTGGGATGATGGATTATGATGAGGAGACATGGATGTAGGATTAAGGTAAAAGGGTGTGGATGTAGGATTAGTATGGGAAGATTGGAAAAGAGGATTAGGATAGGGGGACATGGATGGGGAATTGTAATAGGAGTATTGGGATGGAAGATGAGGATAAGAGGATGTAGATGTTGTGTAAGGGGATGATGTAGATGAAGGAGATGACAAATATGGGGATGAAGAAGATATTGGATATCCATTGTCAAAGGGGGCATAAGGAGCATGATTAGGCATGGATGAAGACATAGCGGGATAACTGGAAGGGGTGATTGGATTGTGGAAAGTGGATGGAGAAAGCTTACTAGAGATGATAGTGTCAAGGGGATCTATGTCATATTCTTCTTGATCGACAAGACTTTCGTTATCGTTATCCACGTAATTAGGGTTTCCCTTGACTACTATTGATGGAGGATGAGGATTCATGATGGTGAAAGCATAAATAGAATGGATCAAAGATTTTGAATGGAGATGGATGAAAGCTCAAATTGGGATTTAAGTCAAGCTTAGATCAAGATTAGACAAAAGCTCAGATTAGGTTGATTGGATGATGCGATAGGATTGATTTTGATTTTGATGGGATTCGGTAAACGGATGATTGGATCAGGTAGATGATTTGATGAATTTGATTAAAGTAGTAGATCAGTTTGATTGGATAGGATCAAATGATTAGATGATATTGATTGGATAATTATGATTGGATGAACTCAATAGGATTGGGGTGCTTGGATTGATTATTTGATTAGAGGAATGGATTGGTTTGATTAGATAGGAAGAAACAAAAGGTACCACTAGATAGAGCTCAAAAAATTGAGCAATTTTAGTTTTTGAATGAAGTTGATCCGATGCACGGTTTGTAAATGACAGTCCCGAGAAGTTAAAGGGGCGTAGCCAGCATTCTGTAGCAAATCAGGGGCGCTACCGCATTTCTGCGAGGGTGCTACCGCGTTTCTGCGTAGGGCGCTATCGCGTTTCTGCGTGGGCGCTGCCGCGTTTCTGCGTAGGGCGCTATCGCGTTTCTGCGGGGGCACTACCGCATTTCTGCGTAGGGCGCTACTATGTTTCTGCGGGGACAAAGCTTGGTTTTTGATGGCAAAGGCTATGGCAAGGACACAAAATGATAAAACAAGTCCAAAGTATCAAAAATTTGACAGATTTTTCACGAGATAACACCTCAAGCAAGCACAATCCTATGATTAATATTACGGGTATGACAAGGCAAAGTCTTAATCTAGGATGCACAAGGCTTCTAGGGAGTCCTTGATATACTCTTGGTACGTGAGGCACAACCGTGAACACCAGTCCGTCACAAGCGTGAGTCGAGAACCCCAGCGAGATACTGAAAGGCTCGGACCAACTCTTCATGTCTATCTAGATATCACCCTAGCTTCGACGCTCCGCCAATTACGATGCAACTGGATTGGGGTACAACTTTCGTTCTCCCCCCTTTATATACCCCGCCGGTACACGTGGTTGGAATCGTCCCTTGGGGTGATGAAATCTCCAAGCAGGTCCCACTAAAAAGAAGACACTAACTGTTTCCAACTACTCCCCAGGCTCACACGAAGTGCAAGGGGAAAGTGAAAACAAATCAATGCCCCCTTGGGTAACACAGAAGTAAACAACCACAACAAACAATGAGGTTTAATCCCCCTAATTAGACTATGTTTGAAAACAACAAAGATAATTTTTGAAAGTCTGATTATGTAGATGACCCTGCAAACAAATGTTAGTTGTCCTCTTTTCGTCTTTGGTCAAATTTTGCTACAATATGCTGCAAAACGTTAGCGCAAAATAGCAATATTCTTGCTAGAACAACGTTAGAGAGTTATCACGTGAAAATAGCAAAAAACTAGAGCAAAAACGAAGCCAAAATGCCTATTTTACCTTCCAAACTGTGCTGTTTTGGGGCGCTACCACCTTCCTGCAGGGGCGCTACCGCATTTTTGCGTAAGGCGCTACCGCGTTTCTGCGGGGGCGCTACTGCGCTTCTGCGTAGGGCGCTACCGTGTTTCTGCAGGGGCGCTACCACGTTTCTGTGTAGGGCGCTACCGCCTTTCTGTATGGGGCGCTACCGCCTTTCTGCGGGGGTGCTACCGCCTTTCTGTGAGCTTTTCCTACAAAATTCTTAACTTGAAGAGACGTTAAATGCAAGACCCATGTGTGGGTCCCACCGGGCATGCTAGAAATGTATACCTTGATATTCTACTGCTCTAAATGTGCAAACTAGCTAGGAAGTGGAAATGACAAAATACCAAGGACACCTCAAGATTAGCCAAAAGAGTGATACAACGAAAATGAATGTAAATAAAATGAAACACAAACAATTTTACCTCCCTTGATGTTGATACCTCTTTGATTGGCCCTTGCTTGGATTGGTTGTGTGCTCCTTAGATGATTGCTTGAATTTCTAAATGTAAGATTGGAGGTGCAAATGATTAAAAAGATAGCTAGATGATGGTAAATGATTGAGGATTCAAATTGACAGCATGTAGTTATGAGAATGCAAAGTGTTTGAGAAGGCAAATTGGCAGCATAAGGTTGCTCCAAATGAAAGTGTTGAAAATGCCCTTGAAGAGGGGGTATTTATAGGAGAATTTGAATTCTCTAGAGAATTCAACGGTCAAGATTGCTCCAACAAGGCCAAGATGAAGGGCTACGGTGGGTTGAGAACCCACAAGCCCTCACATCTTGACATGTGGAGGGTGAAGTGGACAAGGGGATATGAGGTGGAGATGAGTTTTCAAGAAGGTACATGAGGTGGAAAAAGGACATGCACCTTGGGGAGTGAGGAGATTTCCACAAAAAGGGATTTCTTGTCCCCAAGTGGGAGTGAAAGGGACATTTGAGAAATTTTGGAATTCCTCAAAAATCTACATGGAAAAGGAAAGGTGGTTGGGGAAATAAGTGTGAATTAAAAATTCACATTCTTAGGATGATCTAGAGGATAAAAGGTGGGCTCCAAAAAGGTGGGACTTGGTCACATGTGGAGATTGTGACAAGTCCAAGGTTCTAGAAGCCTTGGAAGAATGGAATGTGAATTAAAAATTCACATATAAAGGAGGAGAATTTAGGACAAATAAAAAGGAATTAAAAATTCTTTGAGAATGATTAGGCTTAATTAATGCAGTAATTAGAAGATAAATGAGGATTAGAAGCCAACTTGTAAAAGTTGGAGGATGTGACACATCCTAATCAAGGATTAGGCATGTGCACATCCTAATGAAAAGATTAGGAGATGGATTAGGATTAGATGAAAATGACATGTGAGGAATTAAATAAATGTAATATTTATTTAATTTATTTGATGAAAAGAGGATTAAGGAGGGTAAGGTATTTAATTATTAATTAAATACCTTAGGGATTTGGCAAAATTAAAGATGTTAATTAAATAATAGTAATATTACTTAATTAACTCGGATAAGAGGATGTTTAGATGAAAAGTGATAAATTTGGATAAATTAAGTGTCCAAATTTGGATGTCTACACTTGCATTTCAAAATCAAAATTTAATAAATTAAATTCAATGAACATTCTATCTTTTACCTCAGTAGCAATGCCATACGCATCATGCAAAATGTCAGCTTCCCTCTACATCTCCATAGCTATAGATGGATCCTGCGCAACAGCCTCTTGAGTGTCAGTGAGGTCATATGAACAAGTCACCCTGCAAGATTGACACACATGGGATTGAAGCCCACCTCTCGAAGACTCCCTTGGATGGCACTATAGAAGAGGGCTCACATGCTGGATGACACTCTGCGTCAAAGTGTTGATGGCCTGTAGAGTCTCTACATTAGCACTCTCCTTTGCGATGGAAGGCATGACAATGTGCTCATGAGGTAGCCTAGCAAGAGGTCATCTCGCTTACCATGTAGGATCTAGTTGTACACCGGGTCTCTCTTGTGCCAACCCCCCACCTCTCCCCTGGAAGTCCCTCATATCAAAATAATTTGGGATTTTGTTCAAGATGAACTCAACGTATAGTTTCCTAAGGAAATACTGCAAGACTTCACAATTGTTGCACAATGGGTAATCAAAAACCAAGTACCACCTATCATAAAAAAGTTCCTAATCTGTTAGTGTTGGCACCAATGAATAGGAAACCTCTTCGCATTGAGGGTAAGATTTTGATTTGTGTGTGGGTTAGTGAATAATGAACACAAATCACCTTTTGTAATTTTTAAATCCTTTGCACGTTGATATGATAATTTATCCACGTAATATGCCCTAGCCACTTGCCTCCTATCTTGCCATCCAATTATTTGTTTACTAATTGAATCTACATTTTTTAACATATCTTTCAATGAAGTTGCCAGAGTCATTTTTTTTGTGGTTGAACCGTTTGGATCACTCAACCTCCTGATTAAATCCTCAATTTGGGTTTTGTTGTTCTCAATTTTTCTCATTAAATTTTGTTGAGTGTTAGGAGGGTGTTGAGGGACTAGTGGAGGAGGTTGTTGTTGAGGATTTTGTTGCTATGCTTGTTGAGGATTTTGAGGGTTTGCAGGTTGATTTGCATCTACAAATTCAAAAAAATAAAAATCAAATACAACCTAAAACTAACAAATTAAAAACAAAAATAAAATAATCCTTACCTCTCACACTTCTTTGTCGACATGGCGGCATCCTAGCGATGAAATAACAACCGCTGATGTTCAAAGAAATCCACAAATTTTCTCCTCCTAGAATGCGAGCATTAAATAATGGGGGTTTTGGCTACAGGCTGCAAACAAAACATAGTGACAAATAAATATGAATTCATTTTATTTTATTTTTCTTTTATTAGGTCATAACATGAGCATGTTATAACACGCTCACATTATAGGCTTGTGGTGGCCAAGCCTCAAGCTCGACACACCAAGCCATAACGCAAGTACGTTATAACGTGCTCGCGTGATGAGTTTTCATTTTTTTTTTAAAGTGACCACAAAATTGTTGTCCATCTTCATGCACCCACCCCAAAAATATATAACAACGTGTTTTGTGGCTCCCTCAAAAGGTTAACTTTTTTTTGGCATTATTAAAATCACATTGGTGAGAAATTAGCTAACATGTAATTTATGCTCAAGTTTTTTGATAATTTTTTAATGAATATTTAATTTTTTACTAATTTTTAAAGTGGTCACATCCTAAAAAATAGAATTTTGGCTGTGCCACCCCTATAAATTTTGAAAACTAATTAATAATTTTTTTTAACATGTGTAGAATGGAGTCTAGTTTATAAAAGTGTAATTTATTTGAAATTTCAATGAATAGTTAATTTATAAAGAAAAAATACCAAACATTGGTTTTTGCCATAAAAATGGACACACAAACAAAATAAATTGAAGATGAAAGGCTTAACATTGTCAAAATGTGAGAAAAATTACATCGTTAAATAGCTAAAAGAAAGCTTAACATTACCCAAGTGTTTGATTTTTTTGACCTTGAAACACGTGCAAACTTGGTGGTTACCACAAACAAGATTATGTGAAATCTTGTAGAATATGCAAAAATACGTCTTTGGACATTGGGAAGGCACTCCAAGCCTTTGGGTTAAAAATCCAAAGAAAATCCCAAGCCTAAGGC
Organism: Sequoia sempervirens; assembly: GCA_007258455.2. NCBI lineage: Eukaryota > Viridiplantae > Streptophyta > Pinopsida > Cupressales > Cupressaceae > Sequoia > Sequoia sempervirens. Next base: position 246,489 of record VDFB02169855.1, on the reverse strand, counting down.
TAGGAGATTTCCAAAACAACATATAAAATGACTATGTTATAATGTGCTTACGTTATGTTTTGCTTTGCATTTTTTGCTTTTTTGCAAAAGTTTTCCCGATGTTTGTCAAGTTTGAGATAACGCACTTGTGTTATTTCTCGCTTGAAATGTTTTATACATGTTCAAATTTGCTAAGTATATTTGATGTATGTATGTTTGTATATATATTTGTATTTATGTATGTATGTATGTGTGTATGTATGTATGCCAAATTGTATGCCTGCCTGTATGTATGAATTTGTGTATGCATGCTTGTATGTATGTATGTATGTATGTATGTATGCCTATGTGTATGTATGTATGAATGTATGTATTTATGTATGTATATATATTTGCATGTATGTATGTATGTATGTATGTATGTATGTATGTATATATGTATTTATGCCTATATGTATGTATGTATGTGTGTATGCATGTATGCTTATGTGTATGTATGTACGTACGTATGTATATATGTATGCATTTTTGTACGTATGTATGTATACATGTATTCTTGTATGCATGTCTGCATGCCTATACATCTATGTATGTATGTATGCATGCATGCATGTGTATGTATTTATGTATACATATATGTATGATTGTATGTATGTATGTATGCTTGTATGTATGTATGTAAGGGTTTTGGGTTTAGGGTATATAAGGACCTGAGCTCATATAGTTTTTAGGGTTGAGGGTTGAGGGTTTATTTGTAATATTTTTATATTATTTTATTTGTCTTTATATATTTTTATTAATAGTTATCTATTTTTAATTATGATAGATTGAATAATGATATATATGTGTGTGTGTGTGTGTTTAATACATGCTTATACATGTGTTAAGTTTATATTTGAATATTCCATAAGAAATTTCTATATTAGAAGTATTGTATTTCTAAATAAAGATATTATTTAATTAAGGAAAACACAAAACTAATAAAATTATAAATTTAATGAAAATGAGATTATGTATTAGTTCTATAGTGTGTTTATATTTCTTTTATCTATAAATTTTAATATTATTTTATTTTTATTTATATCCTTTTGGTAAGAATTATATATATATTTTAAATACTACAGGGGTGTCCTCGCGACGCAGCCCAGCGACCCAACAACCCTTACCTTGGGTACTTGAGGTGAGATAGGGCGAGACTAGTCCCCTACGAGTGAGATCCCCCACCCACAAGAAGTCCCACCTCTTAAACTCGGGAGTGGAGTCGAACCCGAGACCATTGGGGAGAAAACCCATTGCCCAAGCCAACTCTACTACCCGTTCGGGCAAAGAATTATCTATTTTTACTTATGTTGGTTGAGTAAATCTCACTTTTATCATGAAAATATGTAATTGTGACATGATTTATGAATTGCACATATGTATAAGAATTTTACATCTCAAAAGTTTTGTGTAAAATTTTAATATTATGGTTCTTATCAATTTGATATAATTTAAGTTTATGAAACATGTAATTTTCTTAAAAAAATATGATTTTGACATAAAACTAGCAATCACACATTAGTGTGCAATGGGTACGCCAAAGAGGTGTGGAAGGTTAATTAGGCAATTTCGTGTTTTAATTTTTGCATACATGTGCGTAGTAAATAAGGTCAATTGATAAAACCTTTGAATCAGGAATATAATCAGATGTTGGACTCCTAGAAAGCTTAACAACCAAGCTTGAAGCCAAATGGTTATAACTGAATTTTTTACAGAACAGGAAAATACAAAAGGATTAATGCCAAAAACATGACTATTGAAAGTGATTAATGTGTTGGAGTATAGGAGCACTAAGAGGGGGGGTGTTGAATCAATGTTCAAATAAAATCAATCTCAAAACCTTAACACTCTTGTTCATACAAAACTTTAGATATGTATTTCATAAACAAAACACAAAGATGTGCATATTACAACATCACATGTGAATTAGGAATACTGAATCATGCACAAAGCAACATATCATCAAGGAGACATGGGACACCATATTTATGAGTGGAAAAATCCTAAAAAGGGTGAAAAAACCACTCTAAACAATTGCTTTATTAAAAACTTGTTTTTTACAAATTGTATGCATGATCTGAAGGATTTTTTGTCAATTTTGAAATTCTCCATTTTTCTTCAATTTTGGCATCATCAAAAAGTGCTCGGGATCCTAACTCCAATGCAACTCGAACGGAGTCAATCGGAGTCCCAAAGCTCAAGATATATATGGTCAAACCTGTGGTCAACTCTCAGAACTAGGCTAAAAAAGAGGCAAAAATCAAAGTAATCAAAATTGGTCAAAGTCAACACCATTGCAAAGTGCTCATCATCATGATTTTGACAAAGTTTGTTTCATGGAAAACAAAGTCCATATGGCGAAGTTATGGAAGGTCAAAGATTGGGTCAACCCGATGACGTCAACGCCTAGTCAGCTCAACGACCAATCAACCCTTGACATATGGCAATACCTCATCCCTCCATATGGCAAAAATTATTTTGGCAAAAAAAGAAAAAAAAATCAAATTAAAAAATATATTAAATATATATATTTTAAATAAAAATAAAGTATATATTTAAGTAAAAATTAAGATGGGCCCCATCCATCCATGAGGGGCAGTCCACATTAAGTAGGGTGCCACCCATGGTATGGGGGGTGACCCACCTTAATGGGGAACACATCCCCCACTTTAAGGAGGAGATAAAGAGGAGGGGAGTGTGGTGGGACCACCAACCCCCATTCTCTCTAAAACTTAATTATTTTTTGCCATAAAATGCCTTAAAATAAGGCTATTTCATAAATTTTAAAATCATGGAAATTTTATACCCATCTATTCGGGAATATTAGGAATATCATTCCTAAATTAAGGAGCCTATTCAAACTACATCCCCAAATTAATAGGGAATAAATCCCTTCGTAACCACTCAAATGGAAAAAGAAATTATCTTGAGGGGATATTATCCTTCTGGCAATCATAAGAAAGGGATATTATTGGAATTTTCTCTATGTAAGGGAGATTGGGTAGTTAATTGGTTTTACACCAATTTTGGAAAAAAATCTAATATAAAAAGGGGTAGAATGGGGGTGTGAAGGCAAGTGATTTTGGAAGAATTTTGCAAGTGTGGGAGATTGTTTTCCTTAGAGGAGTTATTGTATTTCCGTGCTTTTGGAGAAGCTTGTTTCCATGCACTTTGGAAGTGCATTTGTAAATTTCTTTGTAAACCAAGGGGAGGTTCTAACAACGAATGTAACCGAATTTCTGGAGGAATAATTGGATCTGTCCACTCATTGGAGAGGGGCCTGAAGATGTAGTCATTTCAAACGATGAACTCCATTATCAATTTTGTTTGCACTCTCTTTCTCTCTCTCATTTTGTTCTTTCTTTGATCTCTTTGTAATTTCATAAATTTGATTTTGTTGCATGTTAAGTTTTAATTAAGCACCTTTGGTTTGTAATTGTTAATGTAAGCATTCAAAGCAATTGTCATAGATCCTTAAATCAAATCAAATTGGTATTAGAGTTGTGTTTTGACTAGTATTACAGATTTGAATGCTTACATGCTCGAAGCTTCAACAAGGAAAAGGAAAACTTGAAGAATACAATCCTGAGATCGACAAATGGAGGACTTTTCCAACAATGGATGAAACTAAAGCTAGGAAAAGCACCAAGCAAGAGCTTGATGATAAGTCTTTCCAACAAGTCTTCCTTGAAATCAAGGCTATGGTGGAAGAGTTGTATGTGGAAAAGAAGAAGCGCAAAAAGGGAGATTCGTCGAAGCGAGAAAAGAAGGAAGATCGAAAGGACAAAGAAGAGAAAGCTCCAAAAGCTCCATCTCCTCCATCTTCCCCTTCTTCTCCATCTTCCCCTTCTTCTTCTTCTTCCTCTTCTACTACTATTAATCCTTTCAAAAGCAAGTCTAAGCCTATTATTAAACTTGATGTAAAATTTGAGTTGCCTAAGTATTGTGGCGAGGTAAATGCCAAAAATTTAGATGATTGGATCCAACAGGTAGAATTCTATTGTAGGATTCAAGGCCTAACAAAAGATGCTTCTATGATCCAGTTAGCCACTCTTTGGTTGGGAGGTACAACTCTCACTTGGTGGGAGAGTAGGACTTGGGAGGAAATTGCTCACCATGGTAAGGTCAATATGACTTGGATGGAATTTATTGCTTCCCTTAAAAAATAGTTTTATCCTTTAGGTTATATGCGGGTGATCCCACAATAATGGGTTACAGTTTTTGGCCAAACTTGACATTAAAATTAGGATTTTTCACTAGACATTCACTTTCTTACACCTATAGCAGCTAAACCATTCAGGTTTTGAAGATGAATCAAACTAGTTATTTGTTAGATATTTTTTGTAGATTCTAATTATATTTTTTTTAAAAAAATAAAAAATAAATTGTGAATCATTTTATGTAATTTTTAATAACTTTTTTTTCTACTAATCAACATTTTTAAAAAGTGATGTTTACTTCGGCCCATGTAACTTTTTTTATATATAGAATAAAATTCTAATTTTTAAAATGCAATTTTTTCACACCAATATCTAGGGGATGGATATTTTTTCATAATTTTTTGTTACATATATTTTTTTAATCAATTTTCCAAGTCAATGTAATTAAAATTTGGACAAAGGTGTACTTTGGCCTGCATAAATTTTTTTGTATTCATTTGAATTAACTTATTCTTTTTTTGTTGGAATAAGGAGATCAATACCTAGTGCACATGTATTTTTTTTTTTAAAATTTCTCTATTTTTCTATTTTTTTCGTATGTGTGAAATAAAGAACTTGATGTTCATTGAAAATCCTACATTCACAAGAAATAAAAAATAAATATAATAATCAAATTAAACATATTTAAAATTATACTTTTTGGGAAGCTTATAATAGGGGTTGTAGGCTTACATAACATAAAGTTTAAATGAATTCATTTGATCACCCAAAAGGTAAATCAAAAGTGATTTTTTATCAGCATTTTGATAGGTGTAGAGGAGACTTGATTATAGGTATGGTTTAAATCTAACAAGGTTCTATCCAAGGGGGTTTGATCTAAGGGGCTTTGATCAATCCCTCTTTAATTAAAATAATTTAAATGGAACCTTTAAAGTCATAAATCATTGTATTTTCTAAAAATATGTGATTTCAGGCAAAAATCAGGATGTCCAAAAAAGTGTAACCCATTATTGTGGCAACACCCATGCAACAATTAACTAGAATTGGAAAACCTTTAGGCAAGATAAGGGTCAGTTTGTCCAAGATTACACTCATGAGTTTAGAAAACAGGCTATTGCTTTAAATTTTCCATTGTATACTTAGGATACATTACTCAAGTACATAGGTGGTTTGCATTCTTACCTAAGATATACTATTCTAATGTTGAGTCCTAATAACTTGGATGAAGTGTCAATCCAAGCCACTCATTTAGAGTCAAGGGGTAAGAACACTTTCAATGATAATTTCTTAAAGAAACCATCTAAGACTGAGGGGAAACCTAAGGGTAAAGATATAGGAAAAGGAAAAAAAATAGCCACAGTAAAGAAAGAGGGTGAAAAATCCACTTGTTCTCATTGTAAGAAATAAGGACACAAAGATTCTAAGTGTTGGAAACAACATCCAAAAATTAGGCCAAAGAGGTATAGTGGAAACAAAGGGAAGCAGAAGACAACTGTTGTAACACAATAGGATCTTGGATTTGATTCCGGGGACGAGACAATGACTACCACCAAAATTCAAGGTAAAAACAAAGATATATCTCTTGCATTTGAATCAAGTATTTCTGCAAGTACAAGTAAGCAACCTAAAGTAGATAAGCAGAGGAATGAACTTTTTCATATCCGTGTGATAACTAAACACACTTAGGTTGATACTTTATTTAACATGGGTTCACAAGTTTATCTTATATCTGAAGAGGTTGTTAAAAAGATAAATTTGACTACAAATCCTCATTCGAAGCCATACCCTTTGGGATGGGTTTGTAATGATGCACAGTTACAAGTCACTAAACAATGTAAGCTTAGTTTTGCAATCACTGCAAACTTTAAAGATGAGATTGTAGTGGTTGTTGTACCTTTAGATATTTGTGGAATTATGTTAGGAAGTCCATACTTTTACGACCGTAAAGCTATCTTCTTTAGGGAGGAAAACAAGTATCACCTATTTAAGGATGGGATTGAATATATTGTACGTGCACACAAAGTCAAAACTAGTCTTGCATTAGTTAATGTTGGTCAGATGAAAATATTAGTGAACTCCAGTAAAAACTTTGTGTTAATGCTTGTTAAGGCCAAAGAAGATGAAACATTTGAGGTGTTTAAAGGAAGTGATGCTAAACATAAGGCTGAATTGGTCAAAGTTGTTTCTGCTTATGATGACTTGTTTCAAGAACCGAAAGGATTGCCTCCTAAAAGAGATATTCAACATGAAATTCAATTGCAGCAAGATGCACCACTACCTAATATTGGCATGTACCATTTGTCTGTCATGCAAAATGAAGAAATCAAAAAGCAAGTGCAAGAGCTCGTCGACAGAGGAGTGATTGATCCAAGCACGTCACCTTGTGGTTCTTTGATTGTTTTGGTTCCAAAGAAAGATGGAACATGGAGGATGTGCATCTAATTTAGGGCACTAAACAAAATCATCGCCAAAAATAGGTATCTGCTTCCTAGAATTGACAACTTGCTTGATCAACTTAAGCATGCAATTTATTTCTCTAAATTAGATTTGTGAAGTGGTTATCATCAGATTAGAATTGTAGAGGATGATATTTGGAAAATTGCTTTCAAGACAAAACATGGAATTTATGAATGGATGGTTATGCCCTTTGGGCTTACCAATGCACCTGCCAGATTCATGCGAGTCATGAATGACATCTTTTGTCCTTACATTGATGATTTTGTTATTGTATATCTTGATGATGTCCTAGTTTTTAGCAAGTCTTGGGAAGACCATATAAGTCATGTTAAAATTATTTTTGATGTACTAAGAAAAGAAAAACTCTATGTAAATATGTATAAATGTGAGTTTTCAAAGACCTCTCTTGTGTACATAGGTTATATCGTAGGGAATGATCAATTTAAAGTCGACCCTGCGAAGGTCGAGGCAGTTGTAAACTGGCCTATGCCAAGTACTGTAACTAAAGTCAGGATTTTTTTGGGTGTTGTCCAGTACTGGAGGAAGTTTATTGCAAACTTCTCCTTCATCGCATCACCATTGCATGCATTAACAAGTACAAAGATAACTTTTTAGTGAGGACTACAACAAAAGGCCTTTGACACAATGAAGGAAAAGTCAAACACCGCACTAGTCCTAGCTCTACCAGATTTACACCAACCATTCGAGATCAAAACAAATGTGAGTGTATTCACCATGGGAGTAGTATTGACACAAGGAGGTAAGCCGATCTGTTACCACTCTGAAATTTTTTCTGGTGCAGTAAGTAATTATCCAACTTATGATAAAGAAATTTATGCTTTAGTATAGAGTGTTAAGAAATGGAAACATTGTATAATGGGCAAGGAAACAGTAATCCATATCGATCATCAACCATTACAATATATGCATTCAAAAACTAAGCTACAACAAAGTAGGCATTTTCAGTGGATAGGATTTTTACAACAATTTCACTTAGTCATTAAGTATAAGAAAGGATCCCATAACAAAGTAGAAAATATGCTTTCTAGACCTCTAGTTTCTAATGCTTCGTTAATCCTTAAAATAAGTGCTATGATTCATGCAAGTTTTGAAGAACAATATGCCACTGATGAAAATTTTAAGGATATCTATGCAGCTCTAATCCAAGGAAAACAAGTAGAAGAAAAGGATTACTATGTGCACGATAAACTCTTGTATCACTTAGGAAAATTATGCATTCCAAAGAATGAACAAGCACATGTAATTAGAGAGGCACACACATTGATAATTGTAGGAAATTTTGGGGTTAGTAAAACTTTGGCACAACTACAGAAATATTGCTACTGGCCTCGAATGCAAGAAATTGTAACAACATATATTAAGGGATGTGTGATGTGTGCAACTAGCAAACCAAGTAATAGGAAATCGGGGTTGTACACACCTTTACCTGTACTGTCCTGACCATGGGAAAGTGTATCTATGGATTTTGTTGGGGGGTTACCTATGTCTAGGAAAGGGCATGACTATTTGTATGTAGTAGTTGATCGGTTCAACAAGATGTGTATTCTTATGCAATGTAAAAAACAAGTCACTACTGAACTGACAACTCATATGTATTTTCAGTTTGTATGGGTTTACTTTGGGTTACCCACTTCCATTGTATCAAATCAAGATTCTCGATTCCTTGGGGAGTTTTGGTCAGTCTTATGGGGAATTATGGATACTAAACTGAAGAAGAGTACAACCTTCCATTCGAAGACCAATGGACAGACAAAGGTAGTCAACAAGACAGCCGTGCATTTGCTCAAAGGATATTGCAACAAGCATCCTAAGTTGTGGGATGAAAGTCTTCATTATGTGCAACATTCCTACAACCATGCAACCCTTTCTTCTACAAAGAGGTCTCCTTTTGAGACTTGCTTCGGAAATTTTCCAAAGACACCAATGGAATTCGCTTTTGGAACAAATGATGTTGAAGATGGACGCCTTGATGCAAAAAGGGCTTTAAAGTTCATCTAGAAGGTCCAAGTAGTTCATTAGGCCGTAGAAGAACAATTGGAAAAGAGTCAAACAAAGTACAAGGCTCGTCATGACAAGCATCACATTGATCATCATTTCCAAGTTGGAGACAAAGTTTGGTTATATATAATTAAGGAAAGAATGCAAGGTGAAGAAAGGAAGCTCAAGTCAATCAAATATGGTCCATTCGAAATTCTGGAAAAGATTGGCACAAATTACTTCCACCTTAATCTTCCTCCATACATGCAAATTTACTCGGTAGTCAACGTTGAGAACTTGAAGTTGTACGAACCTCCAATGATACTAGACGAGGAGGCTGATGTGCAAGTTCCATCAATTGACAACCTTTCACCAAAGTACATGTCAGAGTTGCCTGAAGAAGTCATCCTTGACAAGAACACCATGACTTCACAAAGAGGAGTAGTTGAATACCTCCGAGTGGGGCTAAAATGGATGCATCCAAGCAAGGAAAAGTGGATGGAGATTGGTAAAGTGAGGGAACTTTACCCTCACTTTCTGAGTAACCAGCTTTCAGAGGTCCAAAATCTCTCCAGTGGGGAGGACTGATCCAAAGGATTTTTCATCAATTTTGAAATTCTCCATTTTTCTCCAGTTTTGGCATCATTAGAAAGTGCTTGAGACCCTAACTCCAACACAACTCGAACGGAGTCAATTGGAGTCCTAGAGCTCAAGATATATATGGTCAAACCTCTGGTCAACTCTTAAAACTAGGCTAAAAAAAAGGGCAAAAATAAAAGTCACCAAAATTGGTTAAAGTCAACACCATTGCGAAGTGCTCATCATCACGATTTCGATGGAGTTTGTTTCACGGAAAACGGAGTTCGTATGGTGAAGTTATGGAAGGTCAAAGATTGGGTCAACCCGATGATGTCAACGCCTAGTCAACCCAATGGCCAATCAGCCCTTGACATATGGAAATACCTCATCCCTCCATGTGGCAAAAATTATTTTGGTCAAAAAAAAAATTAAAAATCAAATTAAAAAAAATATAAAAAATATAAATATTTTAAATAAAAATAAAGTATATATTTAAGGAAAAATTAAGATGGGCCCCACCCATCCATGAGGGGCAGTCCACATTAAGTGGGGCGCCACCCATGGTATGGGGGGCGACCCACCTTAATGGGGAAAGCATCCCCCACTTTAAGGAGGAGATAAAGAGGAGGGGAGTGTGGTGAGACCACCACCCCCCATTCTCTCTAAAACTTAATTAATTTTTGTCTATTTCATAAATTTTAAAATATGAAAATTTTATACCCCTCTATTCGGGAATATTAGGAATATTATTCCTAAATTAGGGAGCCTATTCGAACTACATCCCCAAATTAATGGGGAATAAATCCCTTTGTAACCATTCAAATGGAAAAAGAAATTATCTTGAGGGGATATTATCCTTCCGGGAATCATAGGAAGGGGATATTATTGGAATTTTCTCTATGTAAGGGAGATTGGGTAGTTAATTGGTTTTACACCAATTTTGGCAAAAAATGTAATATAAAAAGGGGTAGAATGGGGGTGTGAAGGCAAGTGATTTTGGAAGAATTTTGCAAGTGTGAGAGATTGTTTTCCTTTGAGGAATTATTGTATTTCCGTGCTTTTGGAGAAGCTTGTTTCCACGCACTTTAGAAGTGCATTTGTAAATTTCTTTGTAAACCAAGGGGAGGCTCTGCCAACGAATATAATCGAATTTCTAGAGGAATAATTAGATCAGTCCACTCATTGGAGAGGGGCCCATAGACGTAGTCATTTTGAATGACGAACTTCGTTATCAATTTCGTTTGCACTCTCTTTCTCTCTCTCATTTTGTTCTTTCTTTGATCTCTTTGTAATTTCATAAATTTAATTTTTTTGTGTGTTGAGTTTTAATTAAGCACCTTTGGTTTGTAATTATTAATGTAAGCATTCAAAGCAATTGTCATAGATCCTTAAATTAGATCAATGCATCATTGGCAATACAACAAGCCTCACTGGCTAACAGTCAAGCCTCACTAGCAACTGTTCAAGCCTTGCTCATAATCTTCAATCTATCTCACTGGAAATCTTCAAAAGAAAATAAGAAATTACAAAGGGTTACCCTATTTCACTTCATACCAATTCTCAAAGAAAGCTTTAACAAATTTTATCAAGACCTTTTAACATCACTCTTACATACTGTCATATCACATACAATCATCATGTCCTTAAACTCAAACAAAACTAGTATGATCTTGAATTTGTAGAAAGCAAGATACTATCTCTATCAAAACATATTTGAATCTACCACAACATACCTCAACACCCTGTAGTAATAATTCAAAACAATTCACCCATACTTCCTACAATCTTCCACCTTGAGTACCATGCTCAATATATTTCAAAATAAAAGTGAATCACACACAAGAGTGCTTCAGTCAATCTTGCACGTGCAATACTTAAATCACCATTCTCTAGACATTAATATTTTTCACAAAAGCTCAATTACCATTTTTCTACCATTCTGCAATCACCATTCTTTTCAAAGAAGATCAATTACCATTCAGCTCAATCAAAATACTATTCAAACTTATTACAACAAACCTCAATCATCTAAACAACATAATACATTGATTCATTATGCAATTTTTATTCTTTGTTCATGAAAGATTCATTGCATAAAATATTAAAAATAGTTTAAGGCATCTCTATCAAATACATGACTGAACAATCTTCATTTTCTCACTGTACCTTCTGTCTTCATATTCACTATCCAATTTGTATTTTTTCACTATTCATTCTCCTTACATATTCATTGTACAATATTGAGACTCCAAAAATAGAAGATTTTTCTTTCAAAACCAAAAATCTCCTTTTCTCAACATAACCACGACACTAAAACTTTTCTTAATGCAAAAGGCAGACACTTTACCTTCAAAATTTGAAGCCAACAACAACATCTTCCAATAAATATTCACCTTCACTAAGAAACAATCTACAAATTAGTTGTGACGGTTGGTTTCCTATAAAAAAACAACCTCTTCAAATAACCGTTGGTAAATTTGAATATCAACCCTTAGATTTAGTCTTACCGCTAGATGAACTTTTAAAGATAGCCTTTGAATTCAATTCGAATGAAATAGACTCATTCCTTTAACTTGCGCAACCAGTTACATCTAAAGATAGGTCAATTATCAATGACATAAAAACCCTCAAGAAAGCTAATTAAAATTATTTTTACTTGCTATACCTAGTCACTGATCAAATACATAAAAAAGCAACTTTATTAGAAATTTTACACTAAACAAACTTCTAATTAGGGCTTTAGTAACAAGATAACATCAAAAGATAAACCCTAATATTTTTGAAAAAACCTTAAGCCACTACTAATTAAGCTTTGAACACTCTAAATCAATACATGTTCAAGCTCCTGATGTAGAACAATATGTCACTTATATCAACCAAGAATGATAAACTTTGATGAGAAAACATATTAGGGCTTTGATCCTTTAAAGATTTGATGCTACCTTTTTCTTTTTCCATGATGCTTGATGCCTTGAATACTTTGAATACTATTGAATCTTTGATAATGAACCTTTGAAGCTTTTGATGCACTAATACTATGCTTTGAAGCTTTGATGCTCTTTGAAGTACCTTTAAGCTTTGATACCTTAAAGCCTTGACACCTTGATGCTTTGATTGCTTGAATGACTTGGAAAAAAATGACAAAACCTCACAAGCAACCTTTGACATCAATGACAAATAATTTCCAATGCAACATAATGTTGGGGGCAATGTTCCAAATCTATAGAGAGTAAAATTAGATTCTAGATTCTACAAAAGAAAACTTATAAGAGATTTGGAACTTATGAATGCCATATAAGTATCAAATACTGAATCATTATATTCATACCATATGCCCATGCGCACTGATCTGGGTCCAAATTCCCTAATATAAGTGGATGAGAGAAGTTGAAATAGTTCTTTTAACTCTTTGACATAACAAATTGGTCTTTTATCCTACATGTCTCACCGAACTGCTACCATTGAGAATGATTTAAATGTGAACAACACAATTAACCAAGACAATATCTTATAGGAATCTGTATATTATCCAAGTATTAGATAAGAAGATTTTCCCTATTTTGAATATAAATGTATGAAGTAGTATCTTATTTTTGAATGAATGTGATAATATGAAAAGGATAGTAAAAATTTCAATAGATCTAGGAAATGAACTTATTAATTTTTATTTATAAGACCGAATAAGGACATTCATATATGGTGGATACAATAATTTATCTTGTTGTCACATTTAATGAATTGCATCCAACAATATCTCCAAGTTTTTTCTAATTTTCTCATTAAAACTATGAATGGTAACCAATTCAAAGTATACAATAGTAGTTAAATTTCTTATGAGAGTGTTGTATAGTGATAAGTTTTTATATTCTAAACTAAAAGGAAAAGAAAGTGCTTTACAAAACATTACTTCTCATTAATTTTCTACAAAAATTGATGTTACAAAAAATAAATAAGAAAACAACATATGTCAGGTAAGTCAAGCATACATAAAGTAATAGTATTATTATATCTACAAGTTACTTTTTCTTTTGTTTATCTTTTTTGAAACCTTTGTTATTTTTTTGTAGAGACCTTTTTTTGTCTTTTTAGTCATTTGTGTAGATTTTTAAAGTTTGAAAGCCTAATAGTTGTTTCTTTTTTTTCTTTTTATATCCACCAATAGTATATGAACATAGATATTTGAACATGATGATTAGCCATGACACTATCTTATAGCATTATAGCATTAATGATATTATCTACCTATTATGTAGGGTACAATAAAGCTGGAAAACATCATACAAATCAATAGATATTTTTATGAGCTACATTCAATTACTATAAAGGAAGAGAAAAGGTACATTCAAATTTGATGCCATATCAAAATGGTTTATGTGCATTAAATTACAATTTTGGAAAAGAAAATTTAAATTCAAATTTGAAGGATTGTAATTGGGTAAGTGCAGGAAGATGGGGGGCGAAAAGGGGTCTTAAGTGGCCACTTTTTTTTTGAAATTAGGAAATACGGACCTTGGATGAGAAATTGAGCATAGTTACACTCAAAATTTTAAGATGCAGCAAAAACAATGTTCGTAGTGCTCTGAGTCTACTTTCTAAACTACTTTTTTTTTTTGAAAATGGTATAGATTAAGGGGTTAAAAAAGGGGAGCCACAAAAATTGGTGTTGCTTCTATCAAAAAAACATAACATAACGTGTTTTGTGTCTTCCTCAAAAGGTTAACTTTTTTTTGGTATTTCTAAAATCACTTCGGTGAGAAATCAGTTAACATGTAATTTATGCCCAAAGTTTTTGATAATTTTTATGAATACTTGATTTTTTTACTAATTTTCAAAGTGGACGCATCTTGAAAAATAGAATTTTGGATGTGCTACCCCTATAAATTTTGAAAACTAATTGAAAATCATTTTTTTAATGTGTAGAATAGAGTCTACTTTATAAAATTGTAAATTATTTGAAATTTCAATGAAAAGTTAATTTATAATGAAAAAATACCAAACATTAGTTTTTGCCAAAAACAAACACACAAATAAAAAAAATAAAGATGAAAGGCTTAACATCATCATAATGTGAAAAAAATGCATCGTTAAATAGCGAAGAGAAATCATAACTTTACCTAGGTGTTCAATTTTTTCAACCTTGACACACATGCAAACCTGATGATTAACACAAACAAGATTATGCAAAATCCTATAGAATATGAAAAACAACATCTTTAGACATTGGGAAGGCACTCCAAGCCTTTGGGTTTGAAATCCAAAATAAATCTAAAGCCTAAGGCTTGGGGATTCCCAAAGCAACATATAACTCGAGCGCATTATAACCTGCTTGCATTATGTTTTGCTTTGCATTTTTTCTTTTTGCAATTTTTTTCCCAAATTTTATCAAGTTTGACATAATGCAAGTGCATTATAATGCGCTCACGTTATGTCTCACTTGGAATGTTTTATGTTCATGTTTATTAAGTATGTTTGATGCATGTATATTTGTATATATATTTGTATTTATGTATGTATGTACGTATGTATGCTTGTGTGTATGTATGTATGTATGAATGTATGTATGCATGCTTGTATGTATGTATGGTTGTCTATATGTATGTATGTATGTATGCTTGTATGTATGTATATATGTGTGAATGATAATATGCACCTAATTAATCATAGACAAAGCAAATAAGGTTAGTCACATTAGCAAGTATAAACTCTCATTCCCTATGAGATTTTTGAGCATGTAAAGAAATGAAAACATGAAACAAAGTATGAAACACAAACAAATGAAAGAATGTAATCCTATTCTAACACCTCAAACCTCATCCCATAAGGGAATTGGTGTCACTTTGATGTGGAAAGTGGCCCTTTCTCAATCCCAAGTTGATAAGCTGCAAGATATTTGATGAACAATGGTGATGTTGATGCAAAATGATGATTTGATGGTGATAATAGTGATGAATCTAAGCTAAAAATGGTGATGGAAGAATGTGAGATGAGATGTATTTGAGCATGTTAACTTTGCATATGATAGTGGATCTCAAATAGATGTGATAAATGCTAATTGCCTTCAAAGATAATGGCAACAATTGGATGATTGATGGATTGGAATGAGCAACATTACTTTGCATGAAGAGGTGGATCCATTTCGAATAGAAAAGCCTTCTATTTATAGGACTCAAGGGTTGGAAGAAGAGGTTAATTTGAGCAATGTGGGACTAAAATGAGGATCACTAGCCTTGTGACAAGTGCCAAAAGGCTAAGAGAAGCAATAGGGATATGTGCCTCACACAAGTGTGTGCACATCTTGGGAGCAGAGATGTAAGAAGTTAATGCATGAGCGGCTTGTGTAAGAGGGGTGTAAGAGAGAATTTAATGTAAGGGAATGTTGGTGAGGATGTAAGAGGGGTAAATTCCCTTGTAAGAGACAAGATGGCATGCAAGACCTGAATTGAATGCCCTTGTAAGAGGCATTAAAGACATTTGTAAGAGACTTTTAAAGTTGTTGGAGGGAAAGTCAATAAATGGGTTGTTGAGAGAATATTATCAAAGAATATGCCTTTGTGAGGGAAAATAGACTAATTAGCAATTAGAAGAAATGAATTTTATGTGTAACTTGGTTAATAAACCCTGGGCTTATCTGACCAAGGTGAAGTTAAAGGCTAGAGGATTGGATAATGAAGGTTAGGAGGTGATTAATGTTAATTAATTTAGAATTAATTAACTTAGGTGGGTTAGGGGATTTATGACATTTGTTTAAAAAAAAATAGATTTATTTAATCAAATGAGAAGACATAGGGGTTTTAATTGAATAGTTTGATTTATTTAATTAAACGAGATGAACATTAGTGAGAAGAGGATGAATTAATTTGATAAATTTAATTATTAGATTGATAGGAGAAAGTGATGAATTTAATTAAACAATGTAGATTATTTAATTAAATAATTAGTGCAAAGTGATTTAGTAGGAAATGATGTTCATTAATCAAATTCTAATGCGTAATACCAATCAAGACTATTTAAGTGTCTACAATATGTATGTATGTATGGTTGTATGTATGTATGTATGTATGTATGGTTGTATATACATATGTTTGTATGTATGTATGCATGTATGTGTGTATGCATATATGCATGCATGTATGTATGTATGTATGTATGCTTGTATGTATGTATGTATGTATGTACGTATGTATGTATGTATGTATGTATGTATGTATGCATGCATGTATGTATGTATATATGTATGCTTGTATGTATGTATGCCAATATGTATGTATGTATGCATGTATGTATTCTTATATGAATGTATGTACGTATGTATGTATATATGTATGGTTTTATGTATGTATGTATGCTTGTATGTATGTATATATGTAAGGGTTTTGGGTTTAGGGTATATAAGGACCTGAGCTCGTATAGTTATTAGTGTTGAGGGTTGAGGTTTTTGGGTTTAGGGTTTAAAGTATAGGGTTGAGGGTTGAGGGTCTATTTGTAGTATTTTTATATTATTTTATTTGAATTTATATATCTTTATTAACAATTACCTATTTTAACATATGATTGGTTGAATAACTTATGTGTATGTGTGTAATACATGTTTATACATATGTTAAGTTTATATTTGAATATGTCATAATAAATTTCTATATTAGAAGTATAATATTTTTAAATAAAGATGTTATTTAATTAAGGGAAGCATAAAAGTAATAAAATTATAAATTTCATGAAAATGAGATTATTTAGTAGTTCTATAGTGTTTTTATAATTTTTTTATCTATAAATTTTAATATTATTTAAATTTTATTTACATCTTTTTAGAAAGAATTATCTATTTTTACTTATGTTGGTTGAGTAAATCTCAGTTTTATCATGAAAATATGTAACTGTGACATGATTTATGAATTTCACATATGTATAAGAATTTTTAGATCTCAAAAGTTTTGTGTAAATTTAATATTATGGTTCTTATAAATTTTATATACTTTAATTTTATGAAACATGAATTTTTCTTAAAAAATATGATTGACATAAAACTAGCAATTGCACCTTAGTGTGTAATGGGTACACTGAAGAGGCGTGGAAGGTCAATTAGGAAATTTCTTGTTCTAATTTTTGTATACATTTGTGTAGTGAATGAGGTCAATTGCTAAAACCTTTCAATCAAGAATATAATCAGATGTTGGACTCCTAGAAAATACGACGACCAAGCTTGAAGAAAAATGGTTAAATTAATTAAAAAATTTATAGAATAGGAAAATACAAAAGGATTAATTCAAAAAACATGAATAGAGGAAGTCTGGTTAACCCCAAAGAAAAGAGGGAGAAAGAAAAAGGCAGATGTGGGAGATGACTCCAAGCCATGAAGGCCCAACCATAGACAAACTAGGTTGAGAGAGACAACAAATGACATAGCCATCGGTAAACAAAGGACATTGGAAGTGTCCTCAAAGAAGGGTAAAAAATGAAGGTCATGTCCTGGAATGTACGAGAGATGAACAACTCTAATAAATAGCTTGCTCTGAAGAACTATGTGTTAGAACATAAGATTGATATTTTACTTTTACAAGAAACCAAAATGAAGAAAGAAAAAAATTGATATTATTGCTAAGTACTTATGGTCGGGTGCCATTTACTCCTATAGTGATGTTGAAGGGGCATCGGGTGGTCTTGCAGTGTTATGGAACCCCTCTAGGTTAAATGGCTGTAAACTATTATGTTGCTAGAGTAGTGTGGGAGTCTCTTTTTCTTACCCAGATGGCTCTTGGTCACTTATCAATGTCGATGCTTCTAACTAGCAGAATGCTAAGAATGCCTTATGGTAGGATTTTTCTGATTGGCTTAAAAATAATAGGGGGTCTCGCTGGCTTGTGGTTGGGAACTTCAAATCCCCCTTATATCCTTGGGAGAAAAGTGGTGGTCTAGTGGATTATTCAGACAACATGGAAAATTTGGCGAACTTTCTAAGTTCTATTGGCTTGATTGATATTGATTTATTGGGCCAAGCTTTTACTTGGACCAACAGGCATCTTGGGGAGGGCTTAATTCAAGTCAAATTAGATAGATTCCTTTGCTCAAGCAATTGGATGACCCTGCTAAGTGCCAATCTTCAAGTGCTACCTAGGACGTTCTCTAATCACAATCCTCTGCTACTGGTCTTGAATGACCATTCTGTTGTTGGACCGTTCCCCTTCCAGTTTAAGATAATGTGGAATTCCCACCCTAAATTCAAAAAAAAAGTAGTTAAATGGTGGAAAATTCTAGTTTGTGGCTCCCCCATGTTCATGGACTTTTTAAAACTTAAACATATCAAATGTATGGTGAAAGGTCAAAACAAAAGAGTTTTTGGGGATGTTTTTCAGAAAAAAAAGTGTTGTAGGAGATAAATTGAAAACTATCCAAAAGAAAATGGAGGATGGGAATGTTAGATTTCCTACTTGCAACCAAGAAAGAGAGCACAGAAGGGAGTGGGAGCAAATTCTAAGGAAAGAGGAAATTTTCTAGAAACAAAAATCTAGAGTTCAATGGTTACAAGAAGGAGATAAGAATACCCCCTTTTTTCACATGTCTTCCCTAAAACATAAGAAAAAGAATCAGATAACTAAATTACATAATGATCAGGGGGATGTGTTCAATACGCCCTCCCATATTGGTCTTTTGGTTGCAGACTATTTTTAGAAGGCTCATTTGGCCCTGGTTGAGGCTCCTAATCTGGCTTTGGACAATTTGTTGTTGTACCCTCTCCCAACCATCATTTCCCAAAATGAAAACCTTGGAATTCTTAATGTTGTTACTACTAAGGAGGTCAGGTTAGCTAATTTTAGTATGGGGGCTTACAAAACACCTGGCCCAGATGGTTTCCCACTGGCCTTCTTTCAAATATTTTGGGAGACTGTTAGGGGGGACCTTGTTTTAGCTGCTTGTGATTTTTTTCAAATTTGGTAAGATTCTCAAACAACTGAACCACACCTTTATAGCCTTAATTCCCAAGATTGATGATCCCAAGTCTATGACTGAGTTTTGACCCATCAGCCTCTGCAATACCTTTTATAAAATCCTCTCTAAAATTTTGGTGAATCGTAGCAAACCCCTCCTTGAAAAATTGATCATCCCCACTCAAAAAGGGTTTGTTCTTGGTTGCCATATCCTGGATGCTACCATAACCGCTCATGAATTACTCCATTCCATGGATAGATACAATAATACTAGTATGGCCCTTACATTAGATATTTCAAAAGCTTATGATAAGGTGATTTAGGACTTTATCCCTAAAGTCTTGGCTAAGTTTGGGTTTGACCAATCTGTGGTCAAAATAATAATGGAATGTATAACTATAGTAAAGTACTCTATTCTAGTTAATGTGACTCCTTTTGGTTTCTTTAATGTTGGGAGAGTTGGTATTAGGTAGGGAGATCCCCTTTCACCCTATATATTTATTATCATGATTATGGATGTCTTGAGCATAATTTTTTTTAAACTATTGTCGGAAGGTTCTATTAAGGAAATTAAGGCTTCCTCTTCTTTGGATCCTACCATGATCCAAAAAATTTGTGGATGATACCTTCCTATTTGGGAAAGCCTCTGTGGTAAAAGCTAGGAAATGGAAAAATTGTCTCAACAACTATGCAACTTGCTTTGGGTAGTTTATTAACTATAACAAAAGTATGATTTATTTATTCAACAACACTCCTAACCTATAAGCTTAGGTGATTTCTATTCTAGGATGTAAAACTGGTTCTCTTCCTTCAATTTATCTTGGTTTACCCCTTACTATTAAGGAAGTCACCCCTAACTTTTGGAATTCGGTCCTTGAAATGATCCAAAGGCAGTTGGCAGGGTGGAAAGGTTCCATCCTTAGCCATGCTGGAAAACTGTAGCTTCTATCTGTTACTATTCAAGGTATCCTTATCTACTTCCTCTCCATTTTCAAGATCCCCAGATATATTGCTAAGAATTTTGAGAAAATACAAAGGAACTTCCTCTAGTCAGGAACTGAGGAAAGGAAGAAATTTTCTCTGGTTAAATGGGACAAAGTTTGTCAGCCTAAACATTGTGGTGGGCTTGGGATAAGGTTTATCTCTAATACTAATAAGGCATTGATACAAAAAGTGGCCTAGAACCAAATAAGGAATAGGAAATATTGGTGCAATATTATGAATGCTAAGTATCTTCAAAACAAACCTTTGATTGAATGTCTATCGAAAGTTCATCCTTTTGGTTCCTTGGCCTAGAGGAACATTTGCAGTCTATAGGGGTTTCTTAGGATTGGGATGAAATGGAAGATTGGTAATGGTAATAATATTAGAATCTGGGAGGACCCTCGATTACTTGATTCCCCTCTGGAACACTCTGATTTTAGGAATTTAATGAGGCCCGCTCAATAGTTTTTTGGTGTCTACATTAGTGATTACCTCCTTAGTCTACAAGGGGATAGGAAGTGGAATGATTTGGGACTTTGCTGCCCTTTGTCCCCTGAGCTAAGCCTCCTTTCCAAGTCCCTATAGGAGTTACTCTCCCTTACTAGACTACTGTCAACCAACATGGTGGATGAATTCTTTTGAACTCATGACAAGAAGGGTGATCTTTAAGTTAAAATGGCTTACAATCTATTGACGGACTAGGGAGTGGTCCTTGACCATTGGAAGTGGGTTTGGAATAGACACATGATCCCAAAAATAAAATTCTTTTGGTGGAATTCCTACCATAAAAAGATTCTTACATAGGACAATTTGATAAAAAGGGGTTTCCAAATCCCCAACAAGTGCTTATTATGCAAGTGCAATGAAGAATCAGTGGACCACTTGCTACTACACTGCTCATTAGTTGTTGGTGTGTGGGAGCTGGCTTTAGAGTGTTTATGCATTCAATGGACCATGTGTAAGGGAATTATATCCTTTATCTTGAGTTGGACTGGACCCTTCATCCACCCCTTACCTTGTGATATTTGGAACCAGGTCCCCCCCATTATCTATTGGTGCTTATGGAAAGAGAGGAACTATAGGATTTTTAGGAACATTAAGATGAGCATGAAGGAAGTGTTTGGTATAGGATCTTGGTCATCATGGAAAACATTTTTCTTTTTAAAAGGAAAATCTTGGATAAAGATCCAACTGTAAGGGAAATTATTATGGCCAAGGCTTGGCATAAAACCTAGATGCCAATTCCTATAACAACTCTAGATCCTTGGCTAGAAGGGACACTATTTGGAAGCCACTGAATTGTGGTTGGTATAAACTTAATTTTGATGAGGTGGCCAAAGGAAACCTGAGAAAAGCTAGCATATGTGGTTTTATCAGAGATTGCAAGGGAAATTGTGTGGCTAGGTACTTTAGGGGGATTGGCATCCAATCTTTTATGATTGCAGAAGCTAGAGCACTGCTAAAGGGAATATAGTTAGTTGTTACTATGGGGATTTAGAACCTACATATTGAAGGTGATTCTAAGTCTATCATTGATGTTGTTAACTTTGGAAGATTATTGGGGTGGAGTACTAAAGACATTTTATTAGACATAAAGCTTTTTGTGTCTAAGCTGAATTTGAAGATTGCTACCCACATTTATTAGGAGGGTAACCAAGTGGCTCATGCCTTAGCTAACTTTGGCACACATTGGAAAGTATTTAAGTGCTGATGTAATTTGGGGAACCTACCGCTAGGTATTCAAGGTTTAATTTTGAAGGAGCAAAGCCCTTATTTGATCCATGATAATAATTAATTATGCTATTTTTTGGGCCTTTTGGGGGGTCCACATTCTTGTCTTATGGGCTATGTGGATGGGTGTAAATGCTGATGTGTCTTACAAGTGGAAAAATTTAAATAATGAGGCAAAGTCTATTTTTAGAAAAAAGGCCATAATGAGGAATTATGAAGATTACTTTATGACTAAGGCCAAGTTGGGTTGTACCTTACATAATCTCCTTTTGGGGATTGTGCTAAGCCTTCGTATCTCCATGAAGTTTTTTAATTTCAATTTTGATGTGACCAATAATTATGAGGTTAAGATTTTAATTGGTCCTATCCATTCCGCTAGTTTTCTTCCTTTACTAAATGCTGAGATCTTAGGTTTATCTAAATTTGGCCCCACGGCCATCTTACTTTGGTTTTTGTGCAATAACAACATGGAAGGAAAACCTTCCATTCCCATCATGTCCTACTTACTTGGCCACAAGTATTTGAAGATTTGTATTAATGAGATTGCCAAGATTTACTTTAGGGATTTAACTTCTCAAGTGTGTGTTGTGTACATAACTTTGATTGCCCAAGGCTACACCATTTTGCTTAAAATCTTAAGTGTGTAGGCGACCTATCACTTAACCATTTTCTCTAAAAATTTTCTCTCACAGGTTTTCTGGTTCAAGGCAAACCTTCCATTCCTATCATGTCCTACTTACTTGGCCACAAGTATTTGAAGATTTTTATTAATGAGATTTCCAAGATTTCCTTTAGGGATTTAACTTCTCAAGCATGTGTTGTATGCATAACTTTGATTTCCCAAGGCTACACCTTTTGGCTTAAAATATTAAGTGTGCGGGCGACCTACCACTTAACCATTTTATCTAAAAAATTTCTCTCATAGGTTTTCTGGTTCTTCCATGTGCAAAGTGGCATCATGGGTGGCAATAGGGTGTGAACGAAGCCCAAAAATTGTGGTGAATTTTGCAAGGATCCATTGGTGTGGCACATTTGTGTTGAAGGCGGGCTAGCACCTTTGATGGAAAGTTTGGTGGGTCATGACCCTAGTATTTCTATGCAATTTGTAAATTCTTAGAAAGATAGAAGAGTGACTATGGGTGGTATTTCCTTTGAAGTGAACAAGAAGGTGATTGAGTAGGCGACGAGGCTGTTGTGTACTGGTAAGAAGTACCCAAAGCATACTAAGTCCCAAGATAATGAAAGTATGAATGCTTTCTTTGTGGGTAATGAGAAAATAGTTAGTAACTAGTTGGGGTTTGAGAGAGAGGCTCTTTTGTAGCCTTGGGACTAGGTCTGCCTTTCCCTAATGAAGTACGTGGCCCTTGAAGGTAGATACAAAACCTACCATTTCTATCACTTCCCTCTTTTAAATTAACTCTAACACAAAATTCTGTTAAGCTTTCCTTTTTTCTTGCTTAAGGATTGAGAAAGCTCTATTGATAAGTGTATCGAAGCTGCTGGCCTAAACCCTGAGGATAATCCTCCCTTGCCACTCCACTAAGGGATCATTTTGAGGCTCTACTATTTCCATTTTGCGTTATGCCTGCCTAAACCCACTTTGACTATCTGTGTTGAGGAAATTGAACCTCCAGTTGTGGCCAATATCTCCCTAGCCGAGTCCAAAGGTCCCATTAGGAAAAACCCTCTAGTTACCACTGATACCCACAAGCCTAAACTTGCTGCCAAGAAGCTTAAAGGGAGTACGGGGATTTCCCAGACTAGTGTTGTGGCTAGTCTCTATGAGCTTAAGTCAGCCCCTACCAAGTCTGTTAGAAAACCTAAAAAGATAGTTAAGGAAGAAGGGAAGGGTTTGATGGAGCCTCCATCCATGGACAACAGAGGAAATAATGTTGTTGGTAGGTACTCTAAGGGGGACACAATGGTTGTTGTTATTGTGGTGACTGGTGGTGAAAATCCTAGCATTAGGAGGTCTGGTAGGCTGGCTAAGAATATCAAGAAAGTGTAGGTTGATGAAATAGATACATATGAGGAGTGGTTTGACAACAAAGGTTGCAGGGATGAGGAGGATTCTAGGGATGGTGAGGAGGAGTATGTTGGAGGGCCCCACACCATTCCTGATTCTAGAAAAGTGCATAAGGAGAACTCATCCTCCCAGTCCTCGAACCCTCTAGATGTGGAGTGCACCAATATTGAGAAGAGGACAAATTATGAGGAGGAGCTCTATGTGTTGCAGGAAAGAATGGGAAAGATGGACAAGAAATTTAGTGGCTTGACCCACTTCATTGTCAAGTTGGTCCACTATGTTATCAACACCCTCTCTACTATGATGAAGGACAAAATGGACAAGAAGAATGTTGATGATGACCTAGAATGGGTTGGGGATGATGTTGTTAATCTCTTGTCCCTGAATTGGGAAAATGTCAGTTAATCTATTGTTGTTGCATTGTTTTTCTATCAGCTGTTGGTCCATTGTGTTAGTTTTTTGGCTTAGTTATTAATATTTTTTGTTCTTGATCCTTTTTGGCCTTGGGGGCTCTCTGTGTAAAGGGTACATCACCCTACAAATGCTGCTTACCATATCAAAAACACGACTATTGAAAGTGATTAATGTTGGGGGTAGTGTGCCAAATCTCCAATGAGTAAAATTAGATTCCATATTCTGCAAAAGAAAATTGAGGCTCCATTAGGAAGAGCTCTAGTACATATGAATTCCATACAAGTATCAAATAATGTTCAAATCATTATATTCATACCATATTCCCATGCACACTGATCTAGGTCCAAATTCCTTGATATAAGTGGATGAGAGAAGTTGAAATAGTTCTTGAAACTCTTTGACATAACAAATTGGTCTTTTCCCTTACATGTATGGCTGAACTACTACCATTGAGAATGATTTAAATATTAACAACACAAATAACCAAGACAATATCTTACAAGAATCTATATATTATCCAAGTATTAGATATAAAAATATTTTCCCTATTTTGAATATAAATGTATGAAGCAGTATCTTATTTTTGAATGAATGTAATAATATGAAAAGGATAGCAAAAATTTCAGTAGATATAGGAAATGAGCTTCTTAATTTTTATTTTAGAAGAATGAATAAGGACATTCATATATGGTGTACACTAATTTATCTTGCTATCACATTTAATGAATTGCATATTACAATATCTCCAAGTTTGTTCTAATTTTCTCATTAAAACTATGAATGGTAACCAATATAGAGTATACAATTTAGTAGTTAATTTTCTTATGAGATTTTTTTACAGTGATTAGTTTTTATATTCTAAATAGAAAAGAAAAGAAAGTGCTTTGCATAACTTTACTTCTCAGTTATTTCCTGCAAAAAATTATGTTACAAAAAGAAAATAAGAAAATCATGTATATGTCAGGTATGCTTCATACATAAAGTAATAGTATTATTATATCTACAAGTTACCTTTTGGGTGATCCCACAATAGTGGTTTACACTTTTTGGGACATCCTGATTTTTGCTAAAATCACATATTTTTTGAAAAAATAATGATTTAAGCATTGAAAAGTTCCATTTAAAGGATTTCAATTGAAGAGGGTTTGATCAAACCACCTTAGATCAAACCCTTTGGATAGAACCCCGCTACTTTTAAACCATACCTATAATAGAGTCTCCTTTACACCTATCAAAATGTTGATAAAAACCCACTTTTGATTTACCTTTTGGGGAATCAAGTGAGTTCATTTAAAATTTACTTTTTGTAAGTACATGTAGTCCTTATTATAAGCTTCCCAAAAAGTATAATTTTAAATATATTTAATTTGATTATTATCTTAATTTTTTTATTTCTTGTGAATGTAGGTTTTTCACCAAAACTCAAGCTCTTTGCTTTGGACATGCGGAAAAATAGTAGATTACCAAAAAAAATATGAAAAATATGTCTATGCTAGGTATTGATGTCCTTGATCTAGCAAAATAAATAAAATTGAACTTCGATATATACAAAAAAAAGTTATGTTGTATACGGTCCGCCTATGTTTAAATTTTAATTGGTTTGACTTCAAAACTTAATTAAGAAAAAATATTAAATAAAACACTACGAAACCAATAAACATGTTATATATCATAGTTACAAATCTAATTTTGAAAAAAATAGAATTTTATCCTTCATAAAGAAAGTTATGTTGTTCACGGTGAACATCACTCTTTAAAAATGGTGTTTACTATTAAAAACTAGTTTTTAAGGAGATGGAAAAAGAAATGCAATCTAATTCCATTTTTTTTAAAAATACATATTTAGAATCTACAAACAAAATGTCACAAATCACTAGTTTGCATCATCTTCAAATTCCTCATGGTTTAGCAGTTATAGGTGCCCATAATTGAAGATTTAGTTAAAAAAAATTAGTTCAATGTCAAGCTTGACCAAAAAGTGTAAACTACTATTGTGGGATCACCCTTTTCTTTTGTTTATCTTTTTTGAAACCTTTGTTATTTTTTTTGTAGAGACCTTTATTTGTCTTTTTAGTCATTTGTGTAGATTTTAAAAGTTTAAAAGCTTAATAGTTGTTGCTTTGGTTTTTTGCTATTTCTATCCACCAATGGTATATGAACATAGATATCTAAATATGAAAATTAGCTAGGACACTATCTTATAGCATTATAGCATCAACAATATTATCTACCTATTATGTAGGGTATAATAAAGATGAAAAACATCATACAAATCATTAGATATTTTTATGAGCTACATTCAATTACTATAAAAGAAAAGAAAAGGTACATTCAAATTTGATGCCATATCAAAATGGTTTATGTGCATTAAATTAAAATTTTGGAAAAGAAAATTTAAATTCAAATTTGAAGGATTGTAATTGGATAAGTATAGGAAGATGGGGGCCAAAAAGGGGTCTTAAGTGACTACTTTTTTTTTGAAATAAGGAAATACCGACCTTGGATGAAAAATTGAGCATAGTTACACTCAAAATTTTAAGATGCAAGAAAAACAATGTTCGTAGTGCTCTAAGTCTACTTTCTAAACTACTATTTTTTTTTGAAAATGGTATAGATTAAGGGGTTCAAAAGGGGGAGCCACAAAAATTGGTTTTTTTTACATCAAAAAAATATAACATAGCATGTTTTGTGGCTCCTTAACATTTTTTTGGTATTTTGAAAATTGCTTCAGTGAAAAATTAGCTAACACCATGTAGTTTATGCTCAATTTTTCTGATAAGTTTTTAATGAATATTTAATTTTTAACTAATTTTCAAAGTGGACACATCTTGAAATATAGAATTTTGGCTATGCTACCCTTATAAATTTTGAAAACTAATTGAAAATCATTTTTTTTAATATGTGTAGAATGGACTCTAGTTTACAAAAATGTAATTTATTTGAAATTTCAATGAACAGTTAATTTATAAAGAAAAAAAATGAAACATTGGTTTTTGCAAAAAATGGAGACACAAACAAAAGAAATTAAAGATGAAAGGCTTAACATTGTCAAAATGTGAAAAAAATTGCATTGTTAAATAGCTAAGAGAAAGTATAACACTACCTAAGTGTTTGATTTTTTTTTACCTTGAAAGACATGCAAACCTGATGGTTAGCATGAACAAGATTATGCAAAATCCTGCAGAATATGCAAAAACACGTCTTTGGATGTTGGGAAGGCACTTCAAGCCTTTGGGTTGGAAAACCAAAGCAAATCACAAGCCTAAGGTTTGGGGATTCCCAAAGCAACATATAACATGGGTGCATTATGATGCGCTTGCGTTATGTTTTGTTTTGCATTTTTTTCTTTTTTGTAAAAGTTTGCCTGATGTTTGTCAAGTTTGACATAATGCGAGCATGCTATAACTTTCTCACATTATGTCTCTCTTGGAATTTTTTATGTTCATGTTTGTTAAGTATGTTTTATGTATGTTTATATATATATATTTGTATTTATGTATGTATGTATGTATGCTTATATGTATGTATGTATGTATGCCTATATGTATGTATGTATGCTTATATGTATGTGTGTCTGTATGTATGCTTATATGTATGTATGTACATATGTATGCATGTTTGTATGTACACAAATGTATATATGTATGCTTGTATGTATGTATATATGTATGTATGTGTGTGTAAGGGTTTTAGGTTTAGGGTATATAACGACTTAAGCTCATATAGTTTTTAAGGTTGAGGGTTGAGGTTTTTTGGTTTATGGTTTATGGTTTAAGGTATAGGGTTGAGGGTTGAGGGATTAGGGTTGATGGTTTAATACCTCAACCCTCAACCCTATATCTTAAACCCTCAACCCTTAAACCCTAATACCTTAAACTCTAATCCCTTAAACTATCAAACCTTAAACCCTAATCTCTTAAACCCTCAATCCTTAAACCCTAATCCCTTAAACTCTAAACCCTTGACCCTTAAACCCTAATCCCTTAACCCTTAAACCCTAAATCCTATCCCTAAAGCCTAAACCCTCAACCCTTAAACCTTAAATCCTAAACCCTATCACTAAACCTTCAACTATGACACTATACCTTAAACACTAATCCCTCAACCCTTAAACCCTTAATCCCTCAACCCTTAAACCCTTAATACCTAAACCCTCTAACCTATACATTAAACCCTGAAGCCTCAATTCTCAAACCTCTACTCCATACATTGGACCCTCAACCCTAATCCCTCAACCCTATACCCTCAACCCTCAACCCTCAACCCTAATCCCTCAGCCCTTAAAACCTCAACCCTTAAACTCTTAATCCCTCAACCCTCAACCATAATCCCTCAACCCTCAACCTTTAATACCTCAAACCTTAAACCCTTAATCCCTCAACCCTCTAACCTATACATTAAAACCTCAACCCTCAATTCTCAAACCTCTACCTTGTCTATTGGAACCTTAAACCTATACCCTAATCCTTCAACCATATACCCTCAACCTTTAAACTCTTAAACCCTTAAACCCTCAACCCTAATACCTTAACCCTTAAACCCTCTACCCTGTACATTAAACCATAAAACCTAATCCCTCAACCTAATACACTCAAATCTATACCCTCAACCCTCGACCATAAACCCTTAATCCCTCAACCCTTAAACCCTCAACCCTTCAACCTTCAACCCTTAAATCTTTAATCCCTCAATCCTCTAACCTATACATTAAACCCTCAACCTTTAATTCTCAAATCTCTTCCCTATACATTTGACCCTCAACCCTAATCCCTCAACCTTGTACTCTCAACCCTCGACCCTTAAACCTTTAATCCCTATTGGTGTTTCAATTCACACCTCTGTTGTGTAGATTGGAAATGGACAACTATGCACAGTTAGACTCATCTTCAAATTAGGAGGGGAAGCTCCCTCTTTTGTTGATTATGCTAAAAAGAAATACTAAACTAATTTTTTATCTTTTTATCTCAGTTGAGAGCACAAGGTTACAAAAATATTTGCGTTGTAGCTAAGGTTTTCTCTAGTTTTGTAACTTCAACTACAAATAGGCCTAAACTAATGATGCTTTTATCTTCTCAAGTAAATTTAGAGCAAGATAAATTAGAAGTAAACAAGAAATTATTTGGTTAACACAAAGCTTAAACAAACTTATTTCCAGAACACACCCAAAGAATCATTTTACTTTCAGATGAAGCTGAAATAAAGATTATAAAATCAAAACATGAAATGATAAACTCACTTTCAAAATAACCTCAAAGACTCATTGTACTTTTTAGGTGTAGACTGAAATAAATATTATAAAATAATTTCACTAGAAGATCTTGAGACTTTGTTTCAAATGAAGGTAGGCATAATTTTTATTTCCTCAAAACTCTCCAACAATAATTACACGTTTGGGACAATAGATTATAGCAAGAAGACAAGCATACAATTTATGACCAATCAAATTACAATGAACAAAGTTTGAACATATATTGAATATCAAGCTTGCAGGCACTAAGGCTAAAAAAATTTCTATCATAATAATGGTTCATGAACATATACTGAAAGACAAAGTAGAAGGCACTAAGGCTTAGTGTTTTGTTATCACAAGCACAGTTAAGAAAATAATTAGCAAGGCTGCTTTTATTTATACACAAAACAAAGGAGTAGGGAACCCTAAAATATTTTTGTTCTAACAATCAGTCTTGCCAATCTACAAGATTTATTCCTATGTCTAAAAAAAGATAGCTAACAGTTAATTAGAAAGACTAACATCAGTTAATGGATCTAACACTAAAGAAAAATCCAACTATATAATAGGTAACTCTGAAGAATAGACAGGCATGAAAAGAGGACGATTAGCTAAACTTGGAAAAGGCCTCGAGTTAACTGTTGTCATCGCTTGAGTTCTTTTCCTAGAAATAATTGCATGCTTCAATTGGTAGTTCACTAATTGGTAACTTTGGTGACTCGGTAACTAGAGTGATGACATTTTTTCTTTTGCAACTTAATGCTTATGAAATTTTTCTTGATTTTTGTCAATGGAAGAGTATTGCATGATGAAACAATAAATTTTGGTTGTGAACATGAATATGTTCCAACAAGTTTTGCACAAAAACTAAAAATAGCTTTGTTGAAAGGCAGAAAAAGGTAGATTTTTGGATAAAAATTTGAGATATGGGTTTTGTAAGGAAAGCAATTCTGAATAAACCCAAATCATCCGTTTTTTGAAAAATTACTTTTTCAAGAACATGCAAGAACCTCTTAGAGGTAGAAGTTGTGAAGCAATTTTTTCTCAAAAAATTCTAAGACATGGGTTTTGTTGGTGTTCATGTGCTAAAGAGACCTAGATCATCTGTTTTTTGAAAAACTATTTTTTTCATGAACATGCAAAAGAAACCCTAAAAAGTGGAAGCAACAAGGCAAATTTTTCAAAAAAATATGGGACGTGGGTTTTGTGGCCAATTTTGTGATGAGTGGACCCAGATGGCCAAATTTCTCAACAAACTTATTTTTCTTGAACATGAAAGAAACCCTAGGCGTGTAAGTTGAAGAAGCTATATGTAGTGTAGGAAAATGCATACCTTTGCATTTTCACACTTGTTTGGGCCTGCCTTACTTTATTTGTCCTTATTTATGTTTTAATTGGTCCTATCTTGTATCTAAAAGCCTAATAAATTATATCTTTTTATGGCTAATCCCATCAAACATCAAAGGATAAATGATAATTTAATGATTTTGGTTGTGTGTCCTTGATTTTTGGATTGGGACTAATAAGAAACCTTGGGCGTATTTTTCCTCCAAAGGTCTTGGGACCTTGATTTTAAAAGCACCTTAAAAGACATCATTTTTGGAGTTTGTGCCTTGAGTTTCAAGCCTTAAGACCAAGATGCCACCTAGGGTGTCTTAGTCCCCCTCAAGTTATTTTCAAAGATTTAATTTCAAATCTTGGCAGGATTTAGCCTCCTTTAATTAATGAATTCATATGTCGGCTTGGTGTGGTGTAATTTCGAGATATTAAGCATGGATAAGTATAAATATAAGGTTATTTCACTCATTTCTCACCCAGAAAGTTGAATGAGAATTCCTAATAGCATGTTTGAGTTCACAAGAGCATTCAAGAGTAATTCATCAAGAATTTGGAGCCATCATCAAGAATCAAGCATCATTTTAAAGATATTCTTGCATCATGTGTGTTTTTGAGCTAACATTTGTGATGTAGGATTTTGATTCAAGCAAGCAATTCAAGTCAATATTTATCAAGCATTCATTTTATTCAAGATCTACATTCAAGCTAGCCACTTCACACAAATTTGCAAATTTCATGAAAAGGGTTTGGGGAGTTGCAACATAACACTTTGTTCATTCATCATTTCCCTCCATTATTTCATTTTAGTTCAAGGTTTAATTACCAACAAGGGGTTTGACCAAGGAAAACCTCCATCTACTAACAATCAACAAGTTTTTCCTCTCTTGTGTGTTTATGTTTGCAGATTTAGGTTGAAGATCATTTGAAGTGTGGAGTTGTGAAGTTGCAAAGTTGCATTGCAAAGTTTTCATCTTCATGGAAAGTCACAGGCCATATTTGGAAGTTTCAGGACTTGAGATCTGAGAAGAAGGAAGTGCAGAAATTGAAATTTAGGATCACATTTCAAAGTTGCAAAAATTAAAATCAAGACTAAGTTAGTAGTAAGGGCATCTTAGTCCTCCAACTAGAATTTTGCAGAGATTCTTCGAGATTCTATTTCGACATCTAAAGATTTTGCATCTGCCCCAAAAACAACAATGAGACTAAGACAAGAATAAGGGTGTCTTTGTCCTCCCTAGAATATTTTGATAGCATTTTTGCATTTCTAGAATCCTTATCATGTTTCCAAACTTCCTAGGTACATACATCCTAACTTTTTGTTACTTAATTTTGTCATTTGCACTCATTATTTGGTTTGCATTACTAGGTTTTGTGAATTGAATATCAAATTGTATTTTCCAAGAATATGCTTGGTGGTGAACCCTTCAAAGCCTAAGGAACCTTCCTAGGTCTCCCTTGTTGAGAATGGACTCACCTTTGTGTTGATAGTCAATCCAATTTGGGATCCTAGGTTTCCTTAAATAAACCATTCCCCTATAAAGAAAAAATTTAGGATTAGGGATTCCTTTCTTGTATTGCAAGTCCTTTCTCCAAATAAATTTTCCCATAGTTCACTGTTGAAATTTTTTCCAATCTTGGATAAGATTGAAAAAGAATTAGACCCAGATCAATAAAAGTTGAAAATTATAAACTTTAGTTTCTAAAAATTGATGCCCTAGAAGAATGGATGATGGAAAAATGTTCTTTTGTTTAACCTGAACTCAAAACTATGAAGAATTGTGAAACCCCCCTTCATTTGATCCTCCAAATGTTGTTGAAAATAAAATTTTGTGTTTGCCCATTGAAGCTAACTTGCAAAATAATGAAGAATAGGCACCTAAACTTTCTTTTAATAAAGTTGGGAGGTGAAACAAGCAATTAACTCGTGAAAACCCTAATTTTAGGAGCCATCATGAGAAAATAGTCTTCAAAAATTTCTAACTCAAGTTGAATTTGCCACCTTCCTTGAGATAAGGCATCCAACTTTTGTAGTGTTAGAAAATTTTTCAAGATTTTCAACTTTTCCTTGATGAAGCACCTTCGTTGGATCTCTAATTCTAGACATCTGATGGATCCTCTAGTCTAGCTGATAGATTCATTGTAGAGATGGATCAAATCTAAGAAAGATCTCCTAGAAGCTGCAAATCTTAAAAACTACATTTTCCCCCTTGAAAGCTTGGGCACCCCTAGCTTGCAAGGGTGCTTTTCTTCACCAGAGTTTATTTTTTTATTTTTCAATTTCTCCCTCTGATGCAAGATTCTTGTTCAACATGAGATTCTAGACATTTGACCAAGATTCTGAGAACTCATCGTTGGATTCACTGTGAAGTTGGAAGAATTCCAAGGAGAAACTCTTGGAGGCTGCAAACCTTAATTTTTTCTTTTTGTGACTTGAAATGTTGGGCACCCTTGCCTAGCAGGGGTGCTTTTGTTAAACTTATGATTTTCAATTTATCCTTCATTTTATGAGTCTATTCGATCATCAACCACTAGTGTTTGACATATCCTTTGAGCTGGTGAAAAAATTCATTGCAGAGTTGGGCTGAATTTGGAATAAATATCTTAGAGGTGATTAACCTCAAAATCTAGTTTTGAATCTCAATTTCTAGGCGCCCTTGTCCTGCAAGGGAACTTTTCTTGTGATTTGTAATTTTATCCTTTGATGAGACATTTCTTCTTGATCTATGATTCTAAGCATTTGATGGATCCATTGAAATAGTTGATAGATTCATTGAAAAGCCTGCTCAAATCTAGAAAGAACCTGTTTGCAACCGCAAACCTTTAAAGCACTTCTGACAACTTGAAACCTTGGGTACCCTTGGCCAACAGGGGTGCTTTTGTGCTCTAGACAACCAATTTTTAATGGTTTTCATCGTTCTCGAGCTTTACGTTCATCGTGTCATCAATTGCATTGATCACGATCATCGTTTGCCGACTGCACTTGTCGTACACATGCAATACCAACACCAGTCTTTCACGTGTTTGTAAACTACGTCGATCATTGTTGTTGATGTGTTGAATGCATTTATCATTGCGTGTGCATGATCTATAAAGCGTCCAACATATAAGACTTAGTTTATTTTTCATAATTTTCAATTTTTCAAAACACCCTTCTCTATTCACCATTTTTTGAGCATCTTTTGTCATGGATTATTTCGTGCAGCTTTTGAGGCTTAGATTTTGACACTTGGTATTTGGCCATCCTCCATTGATGATCTTAAAGGTCCTAAATTTTCTTTTGAAAAAGTGAAATAGACCCACCAAAGGAAAATTGACATTTTGACGATTTTGATTAGACCAATGTGATCATGATGAAAGATTAACCAATCAAAATCATTTTGAGCTATTTCTAGAAAGATCCCATTTTTAGGGTTTTTCTAAAAATAGGGGCCTAAAACCCTAATTTCAAAGTTTTCAAAAATTTTCAAGCATCCTCTTGACAATAAAAAAATCCCTGTGATCAGTTTGTTGTTTAAAAATTTCTAAAAATAGAAAATTGCTATTTTCAGACATTTTGACCTTTTTTTGACTTTTGACAATAATTTTACAAGATTTTGACCATTTTTACCAAAATTCCTTATTGAAGCAAAATTTTTAATTTTGGGTACAACATTTCACTCTATTTAGGGACCATGTTGGATACTTTTAGCATAGGAGAACGAAGAATCTCTAGATATTTAAGTGTAGACCATTGTCTTATTAGTTGGGCATTAGAGTCAGGATCATTTCTAAACCACCAATCACTTGGAACTTTTATAAAAACACCCAAAACAAGACTACCTAATCACCTAAAACAAAATAAAAACTTTATAGATTAGGGAAACACATTATGACATAACATTCATATTATGAAAAGGGGAAACACATTATGAAAAAGAAAAGAAAATTATTTATTGAAATTTACTCCACCCCCGAAGGGGTGAAGTGTTTTGGATATTACCTATTGTATGGCAATGGGAAGAGGCTTCCATCGATTCCACTTCTTCCTGAAAGGCTTCACTTCTCTTCTGATGGGTATTGCAAAAGATAATTCCTCCAAGATGAAGATTCTTAGGTTCTCATATATCCAGGCAAAGGTATTCTGACAAAAGTCAGAATATGACACAAATGGGAAAGCTAATACCCTTGAGGCATTAGTTTTGTTGTCATCCATCTTTGAGATGTTGAATGCTTCAAACCAGTCAATTGAGTTCCAAACTTGGATTCTATAATGTCATAGGTGATCTAAACTTACCTAGAGCTATCCTTTTATTGGCTCATTAATCAGCTCTATATCACCTTTAACACATAGGAGTTTGATTCCAATGTCTTCGACATTTTTGAGGCCTAACAAAAGTGCCTCTTTCTCAACTTTAGTGAATTATTATTGCAAGAAATATGCAAATGAGTACAACCTTCCTTTAGGGGAGATGATCATTTCCCTTGCTCTTAAACCTGTAGTCGAAGAACCCCCATCAAACTACATTGTCTATAACTTAGTTCATCTATCAATTTCTTTTTAGAACAAGCAATGTTTTGGTCTTCAATTTCTAACTATGAAAGAGTCACATAATTACCAAGACCAATTTCTTGATATAGAATTTGGGCTAGGGGGTCTATGGATTTCACCACTATGAATTAGGATTTGGGCTCAGGTTCTATCTTAATTTTTCCCTCCTTCACACAAATGGTTGTAGACAACCAATCTAACTGCATTGTACCACCAAGATCTCTATAGAAGCTCTAGCTCAAAAAAATCTCATAGCTGGTTGGAATATCATCCACTAGGATATTCATCCTTAACTTTTTCTCCGAACAAGCTAACAACCTTACTCGAGCTTCCTTCAATTGTCCAACCAATGACACCAACTTAGATTCAAGTGAATAACACTTGTCCTACATCTTATTCCATGAAATTCCTAATGCATTCATCACTTGTAGAGGCATGACATTGTCTAAAGCTCATGAATCTATGATGCAATTACTTAATTTGAATCCTTCTATATAAGAGATATATAGAAGATTTTCAGCTTTTCTCCCACTGGACCAAATGAGTTGAGCAATGTAGGCTAAATTGAAGTCTCTTTCTCTACATATTGTATTATTCTGTCTAACTACTTAAGATGATTATGAAGATACTCCAATTGTTAAATCTTAACCTTGGTCTTCATCATGGATTTTACAAAGTCAAAATTTTCTAAAGATGGGTCTTGAGCAACCACTTTCATATTTTCTTGTGAATTTTTAAGAGTGGAAGTTGCAACCACTTCCTTAATTTTTTCTTTAGCTCTTTGCCTCTCTTCTTCCTTTTGCACTTTCAAGTGTAGAGCACATGTAAAAACAAGCATTGAATGTCTTTTGTGATTTACTACAAGAGAGTAGTGATAGAGGTATTCTTTTTCTTTAATAACAGGTTCAAAGTATTCCACAGCAGATTCACCATCAAAGTTGTCCATTTGCGGTAATACAACATTTGAACTTGCTGATGGGACAAAAATAAAGATGGGTCTTGAGCATCCGCTTTCATATTTTCTTGTGAATTTTTAAGAGTGGAAGTTGCAACCACTTCCTTAATTTTTTCTTTAGCTCTTTGCCTCTCTTCTTCCTTTTGCACTCTCAAGTGTAGAGCACATGTAAAAACAAGCATTGAACGTCTTTTGTGATTTACTACAAGAGAGTAGCGATAGAAGTATTCTTTTTCTTTAATAACAAGTTCAAAGTATTCCACAGCAGAGTTGCCATCAAAGTTGTCCATTTGTGGTAATACAACATTTGACCTTATTGATGGGACAAAAATTGAGCTAGGAGTAGCATCGACATATCCAATAATTGGTTCATTCTTAAGTTCTTAGGACATGTGGTATCGATATGTGCATCAATCTCATGGAAAGAAAAAAATACTGCATTGTGTGCAACTTCAACTATTTATCTTGGTGGAGGTAATGGAAATCGTGGCCTAGAAAAGGTTAAAAATTATTTCCTTTTCGTTGGTATGGTTGCTGAGGTTGGTATTGTGGTGGTGGTAGTGCAAGAATTTCATTGGCTACCTTCTGTAGTAGTGGATCTACAGAATTCTAAACTAAAGGTTTGATTGAGTCCTTCATCATCTTGTTGGAGGTGATCATATTATCCTCCAACTTGATGGCATGTTTTTGTACATCCTTCAATTTTGTTTCTTTTGTCATCTTGAGGAAGAATCTCTAGTGATGGATTAAGTGTAGAAGAAATTTGTGTAACAAGATGATTAAATCTTGCTACAAATTCCCTCATGTTCTTGTTGTGCTCCATCTTTGATTTTGCAAGTTGGGCGACCAACAAATGAATGTCTTCAATGAGCTTGAATCTCACCAAAAATTTCTCACTCATAGTTTCCAGCTTGTGATAATGCCTAGTTCCAGGTGATTGAACTAGTCAACAACATTTCCCATAAGAGTCTCCACAAAGAGACACATTGCAATGTCTTCATGTGCCATGTGCAAGATGGTGGAAGCCATTGTGAATGCAGAAAAATGTTCATCTGAGTGTTGACTTCCATCACCATAAAACTGGGGAAAGTGCTTCCTTGATCCTTTAAGTAGCTCATGATTTACCTGAAAACCCAAAGGTCCAATGTTATTACCCCAAGGTAATGAGGTGGATGTCTCTGATTTCTATAATCATTTCCAACATTATTATTGTTATAATCCATTGCTTCTATATGGATCATGCAATAGGATTCCAAATGGTCATTTTAGTGTCATAAAGCATTATCTTTTCTTGAAGTTTTATGCCTCATGCCCCACAATAGGTTCCAAAAAACTATTGGTGTTTCCAATACACACACTAGAGGTGTGAATTGAAATGCCAACAATCCCCCAACCCTTAACCCTTAATCCCTTAACCCTCAACCCTAATCCCTCAACCCTCAACCCTTAAACCGTTAATCTCTCAGCCCTCTAACCTATACATTAAACCCTCAACCCTCAATTCTCAAACCTCTACCCTATATACTAGACCTTCAACCCTAATCCATCAACCCTATACCCTAATCCCTCAACCCTTAAACCCTTAATCCCTCAACCATTAAACCCTAGACCCTTAAACCCTTAATCTAGCAACCCTTAAACCCTCAAGTCTTAAACCCTTAATCCCTCAACCCTCTAACCTGTACATTAAATCCTCAACCCTAAATTCTCAAACCTGTACCCTATACATTAGACCCACAATCCTAATCCCTCAATGCTTAAACCCTTAATCCCTCAACCCTATACCCTCAACCCTCAACGCTAATTCCTCAACCCTCCACCCTAATCCCTCAACCCTTAAACCCTTAATCCATCAACCGTCTAACCTATACATTAAACCCTCAACCCTCAATTCTAAAACCTCTACCTATACATTGGATCCTCAACCCTAATCCCTCAACCCTTAAACCCTCTACCATTAAACCCTTAATCCCTCAATCCCACTTAATCCCTCAACCCTATAACCTATACACTAAACCCTCAACCCTCAATTCTCAAACCTCTACCCTATACATTGGACCCTCAACCCTATACCCTCAACCCTCAACCCTAATCCCTCAACCCTCAACCCTCCCTCAACCTTATACCATCAACCCTCAACCATAATACCTCAAAACTATACCCTCTACCCTATACATTAAACCCTATACCCTCAAACCCTATACCCCCAATCATCAACCCTTAAACCCTCAACCCTTTAATCCCTAAACCCTCAACCCTATACATTGAAACCTCAACTTTAATCCCTCAACCCTATACCTATTAAACCCTTAAATTCTCAACCCTCTACCCTATACCTTGAACCCTTAATCCCTCAACCATCAACCCTCAACTATAAACCCTCTACCCTATACATTATACACTTAACCCTAATCCTTGAATTCTCAACCCTTATATGGGTTAAACCCTCAACCCTTAAACCCTCGAACCTATATGTTAGACACTCAACCCTAATCCCCCAACCCTATACCTTAAATCATAATCCCTCAACCCTCAATCCTAATCCCTCAACCCTATACATTAAACCCTTAACCCTCAACCTTAATCCATCAACCCTCAACCCTCAACCCCTCTACCCTATACATTAAACCCTTTACCCTAATACATCAACCCTATACCTTAAACCCTAATCTCTTAATGCTCAACCCTTAAACCCTAATCCCTTAAGCCCTCAACCCTTAAAACCTAAACCCTTGACCCTTAAACCTTAAATCCTTAAACCTTCAACCCTTAAATGATAATCCCTTAACCCTCAACCCTAAACCCTATCCCTAAATCCTCAACCCTTAAAACCTTTAAACCTTAAACCCTAGACCCTATCCCTAGACCCTCTACCCTCAACACTATACCTTAAACCCTAATCCCTCAACCCTTAAACCCTTAAGCCCTAAAACCTCAACTCCTAGATACCCTTAAACCATTAAACCTTTATAACAACCCTGCTGTTCTCAATAAATTTCAAACTTTTCACTTTAAGTGAATGAACCATGATGCCATATCATAGCAATATTTTTTTTTCTTTTCCATAAAGTAAATTTTATGCAAATTTGAAATAAACACTATTCCAAACTTCCATTGAAATTCATTGTAATTTCAAAAATCTTTCGATAATATAGATTTCATATTGACTAAACTCAAGTTAAACATTCATGACTATAACCTTCCATATAAATGGGTACAAGATACATACATAGCTCTTATGAGCTTCCTTCGACAATAGATGTACAAATGATCTGAATGTCACCGCATTGGTGCATACATTCTAGATTTCCTCTTTCTATGGTGCAAGCATCCTAGTTGTCCCCAATATTGGCACAAACATCCCCAAACCTTGGCCACCAACTATAGAGGAGAATCATCACTCAAGCAATTTTTTTCCATCCATGGATTCTTATGCACGTCCCTCGCACATCTGCCATATATGGAAAGATGGCCCTATCTTTTGATAAAGGAGTTGGTTTGATAACCTCATAACTATGGCCTATATAAGCTCAATGTTGTGCCCTACATGACTAGAACTTGTATACATCCTATCTTATATAACAATCTTAATCTAGCATGCATAAAAGTAAAATGGTGAAATCGACAGTGTAAGCAATGGAAAATTACACTACTTTGGCCAAAGTTTCATATAAAAAGCCATCCTATATCACATACAATTCCTTAGCTCAATTTGTATCAAGATAATTTATACACTATGCATAGGTAATTCCTTCACGAGGTAATCTTTAACCCCATGACCAACCTATTCCCCTTTAAACTTACATTATTAGTTCTACTAGGTATTACCCATGCATAAGCTATCTCTTCATTTGATACTCTTATCCTAGGAATAACCTATGAGATCTCATGGCTCTAAATTTATGAATATTAACTTCATATTCTTAGTGTAGTTACATAAGCTTCATATTATCACATATATTCATCAATAAATGATTCCATTCAGGAATATATCACAACAATAAATGATTCTCACCAAAAGTATAGACTCATTAGTAATGAACTTAGATCAAAACATGATTCCAACAATAAATGGCCTCGCTCAAAATGATAATCATATGATCATTGAATGAATCATTAAAAAGTATAGTCTCAACAATAAAAGACCCTATTCAAGAGTGTGTAATCTCACCAATAAAAGACTAATCAAAAAGTAGATTTTCATCAATAAAATGAATTTACACCAAGAGTATAAATCAATCATGTGGAAATTCCAACTTGATAAAGTAATCCCACCTATGGCTCCAACCAAATAGTAATTCACAAATTCAAGTGAT
The DNA here is from genome assembly GCA_007258455.2 of Sequoia sempervirens. NCBI lineage: Eukaryota > Viridiplantae > Streptophyta > Pinopsida > Cupressales > Cupressaceae > Sequoia > Sequoia sempervirens. The sequence goes on along the minus strand of VDFB02169855.1, from coordinate 205,832 downwards.
CAACTTAATCACATAGGTTTCTCTCACCCTTAGTTTACTCTAATCCCAAGATAAATTCAATAATCAGCCTGATCATGTAGGTTAATCTTAACCTTGGTGCTCCAATCAAGGTCAAATAAGCAACCCAACCAAGTAGATTATTCTCAACCTATTGGTTCCAATGGGTAATCAAGTAAACATTCCAAACTAGTAGGTCATTCATGTATATATTATAAATATGACTTCTCATCCAATCATATCTTTCATACTATCACTGTTAATGTATTTTCTAAACCTTATCATTCCTAAGGTTTCCTAGCATTGTAAGCTAACAGTGTCTATTCGTTTCATGGCATTGATACATTTCACGTTATACATGTAGTGTAGACTATCTATGTATAGAAACATCATCATCTGAATTCCCATATAGGATATATAAGAATATTAAATCACTCCCTTAAGCTATTCATGCTTTCATAAATCCTAGTATATAATACTATTGACAATACTCACTCCTTAATATGGAGTATGTAAAAACACTCATAAGGAATCATAACAACTAGATTCTTTTCCTTTCCCATAAATAAATAGATCATTACTCTATTTCAAGCAATCTAATGCATTTCCAAACAAAACATACAAACATTCAATCTTTCACAAATATAAAAACATAAAAGAATAGACCACATGCCTATAGACACTTATTTCCCAATTGACAGACTAGTTTAGTATTTCGTTCCTTCCAAAATCAGCTTTCCA